>KV725170.1:0-12054 GCA_000500205.2 Phytophthora lateralis
ACCGACAGGACAAGCTGGAGGCCGACGAGCGCGCGCGCCGTGACAAAGATGACGCTCGTTTGCGAACACAGGAGATGATCATGCTGATCGGCGCAATCTTCAAGAAGGCGTAGTTGCAGAGGACTATCATCTCCGAGATCTGTTGGATCTCTCAGTTTTGCATCAGAGCTCTTGCGAACCACGGATCAAGTCAGAAGAGGATCATTTACTTGTAGCGTTTCATTTAGCACTAACTACCTCTGCTAACTCCTAATACAACTGCGACCCATGTACAAGGACAGATGAATAGAAGTAGAGGAAGAAGAGCTCGCTTCGTGCCTTGCACCGGATGCTTGGCATGGAGGTGGGCTTCCTGTTCGTCGCGCGAGTCAGCTCTGAAGCCACGCGCCACTGGAGTCTTCGAGGTCTTAGCGGCTGCCGAGGTTTCGCTGCTATTCGAACTCGGGGAACTGGCCCTTCGTGGTTTCTTCAAACCCGCCGAGCACAGCTGGCGTGTCGCCGACACGGACGGAAGTGGTGCTGGTCTCGGCGTGGGGGAGAACGCCTCAAGAACCTCGACGCCAACCTGCACATCGCACGTATCTGGAGTCTCGGCGTGGCGGGGGGACCGGATAGCTAGAACGGGGTTCACGACTTGGTCGCACGCAGACTCACTAGTAGTACAGCCACCGCTGCCGCATGTGGTGCTGCTTGTGCTGTCGGTGCCAGCCTGGGCGGCACCTCCGTCACCCTCTCCGTCGTCAAAGTACGGGTCGAAGCTGAAGTCCGGCTCGACGAAAACCTCGTCACCCTCCTGGCCATTTTCACCTCCTTCTTCCTCATCGGCCTCGTCATCCCCGACGTTCGCCTTGTCTTCGATGTATCGCTTGGCCAGCTTTACCTTCTTCACGTGCGGCGGCATCTCGGCAGTACCCGTCGGCTTGCGCATGCTGTAGAGAACCTTGAACTTGCGTCACAGGCTGTCGAGGTTTCGTTCGACCCAGCTACGATTGCGGCTCAGGTTGTAGTCGTTGCCAACGCGCTCCCACTCGTCTTTGCCGAACGGTAGGTGCTCTTCGACGATCTTGTAGTTGGGGCTCCCGCTTAGCTTGACCATCTGCAAGACAGCAACGTAAACGTTAAGACCCGGTGGTGCTAGCTAGGGTAGTATAACGGCGTACCGGTGGCGTTTGTTGGAAGAGTCGAAAACGTGCACTTTGAGGTGGTGGTACAGGCGGAGCTGAAGCTTCTGGGCTACCCGGAGAATCCGAAAATGGGTCGAACGGCTGCGGTGGCGGCGGCAGTATCAATCGCTCCACCACGTCGCGCGTAGGTGCTAGGGTAGCGAATGCACCGCTGAAAGTCGTTGGCTTGCCAGCTTCAAGGCGTGAAAACTCGCGCGCAAATACAAAGCCACGTCCGCAAAGATTCCGCCGTGAAGAGATGCGGTGCTTGCGTTCGCGCCAAAACCATCGAACGGCTGCCGTTGCCCGAAGCAACAACCTTTCGAACCACCAGCAGAACGCAGTGCTAACATCAACGATCCTTCGTTATTTGCGCAAGCTACCCAACAAACCCTTACCTACCCGATACAACGCATGTACAACTGCACCTCGGCCTTACCGTCCACGTCCTCGCTACATGCCATCACTTGCTATGGATCGCGTTGGACCTGGATGTTGCGGTGGCGACAAGTGTCAGCTCGGCATCGACAAACGAACCAGAGATCGTCGCCATAGGCGACCGTAATTTCCTCACCTCGGCGAACGTACTCCTTGGTCGCCACGACGATGGTCGTACGTCTCCCGTTGGCGACCTCGCAGAACTCGGCGACCGGGTTACAGGAGTGATTCATGAACCTCGTCATGCCACCCATCCCCTCGGCGTTGGTCGCCACGCGCACGGGGGCCGACGGGAGCTCGGGGCGCGTCTTCATTACTACCCGCGGTTACGGAGACGGTCGCGAGCGGAGGCGCGCACATGCTCCATTTCGCCCAGGTATTGGCCGAGGATCTGGCCGGCGCCAATGTCATCCGCTGCGACCACGCTTAGCGAAGACGTGCGCGTGTTGCGCATGAGGCAGACGAGGTCGGACTCCGCGAGCCCATTTCCGCACTTGCCTTCGTAGGGGCAGCAATTGGCGTTGCAGTACAAGTTCATCGCGGCGTTGCGACAGGTGTCCGTGCGACACGGTGCCGAAAATTTTGCTTTCATAACGAAACGATGTATCCGACATGGGTATCGTGACAGAAGATGGAAACAAGTATTGCAAATGTCGATCAAGCTACGGAACTTCCAGCCAGGGCTTGTTCATCACGGACCCACTCAATTTGACCGCAGACCGGCTTCCCCCCGTATCGGAGCTGCAACATTTAGTTGCTGTAAGTGATACTGCCGCTGCTGCACGCCGCCTGTTGATCATGCATTTCTGTGAATCAGGAAAATCGGGCAAATACATTGCCAATATCCTGATGCTGTTGTATGACTCGAAGACTCCACGAGTAAACCTAGATCTGGCCGAGGATCAAGCAACGTTGGGCAAACGTCGGCAGCAAATACTGAAGTTAGTGGGATCAGGCATGTTAGCGAAAGAAGTTGGTGAAGTGTTGACGCTTTTGTATGGCACGACTACCAAGGCTGAACAGGAAGATGAGGGGTCAGCCAATTTGAAAGAAGATGAAGGCGAGGTGGAGAGTGAAGCTCTATACGTCTCCTGTTTGAAATGCTGCACGTTAAAACTTCCACGAAAGAGTTAAGTACCTTAAGTAGTGATCATTCTCTTTATAATGTTATACTTTGAAGTGTCATAATTCGTTCGTCTCCAGATATATTCAAAGTAAACATGAATAGATGTCTGCTGTATAACATGTACCTTGGAAGGATCTACAACACGTTGCCTATGATAAACCGTAATGCATCAGTGTTTACACGCCACGGCGCAAGTGCTCACTGTCAGAATGTAATTGTTATTGACTCTGGCTGTCGATTAGAACCGGGTAACATATTCCTATGGCGTTAAAGCTGGCAAAATTGTACGAACACATCATGGATTTGGTCGACTCACAAGTTTATATATTGTACGAGTGCCTTATTTTTAACCTGTTTTTATTCCGTGAGTTTTATTAGGCGAAATTAGCAAAACTATGTCCTTGCCTCAAGACATTTTGACAGATTATTGCCAATGGACGCCTGCCAAAAATAGCATAGGCACCTGTCATATCTGCTGCACATATGCGGCAAAATATGTCGACATATCACCTCGTTACCCGAGAATCTGGTATCACGAGACCCACCTACCCCTAGAACCTATCTTAACGGTTAGTCTAGCCTATAGTATACTTTTTGCTAATCATCACTCTCATCTAACCTACCGTCACTCTGGTGGCTTAAACGCCGACATATATCTTCCGACGCTTTGAAAAGTCGCTCACTCTTCAATCTGCCGCAAAACCGCGAAGACCACATTGAAGGGTGAGGGTGGAATTCAAACAGTTTGCTGTATTGTTACTTGTGCCATGATTCTAACAACTGCTGCTTCATCTGCAGAAACCATAGGTCACCAGACGCATTCGACGGTTCACTGGAAGCTCCGTTGCGTCGTGCACTCGTCAAGCGAGGAGGAGGAGAACACGTCGCCGAACGTGCAGCGGGACCAGACGTCGCGGCGCAACGGCGTCTTGAGCGTCAGCCAGGGCGTGAAAGCCGAAACCAGCGACGCCTCCGCTGGCACTGACGTCCCCGTGGCTTGCAACCGGAACTTCAAAGCTGGGGTTGTCCAAGCGCGAAACGAATCCGCCGCCAAGTTCGCCAGAAGTGCAGCTCCTCCCGCGAAGCCCCACGACGTCGTCTCCAGTGCTTCTCGAAACGCCGCCCCGATCGCCCATCGTGCCCACGCGTTTGGCGTCGGCTCGCTCGCACCAGGACCGTCGACAGTCCAGTCGGACGGCCTATAACCGTTTTGGCTCGTCAAAAAAAACAAAAACAGCTGATTGAGGGGAAACCCCCCAAGACTCGATAGCAGAGCCAACAGTTCTACTCTCGCCCATATCCACCAATCCAGCTGTGAGATGAGAAAGCAGCGTGCCAGCTACAGCGACGCTGAACGGGATGCGGCTATCCAAGCCGTCCTCCCAGGGGATCAATTGAAGGCTACCAGCAAGAAGACCAAGGTTCGGCTGAGTACGCTGAAGAAGAATGTATCTGCTGCACGCAAGTGCATTTCGCCTGAGCCTAAACGCCGCGGACCTCCACCACTGCTACCCCATGATGCGGAGGACACCATCCGGGATTGGGTGCTCGCTCGCCAGAAGTCTGGACACCCTGTGAGTCGCCACGATGGCTTCAGTTTTTTTTCGACTCTGTTCCAACTCCCATCCTAAGACCGCCGTTTCTCGTTATGCATAGTTGTTCCTCCCATATTTCCCTGGATATAGTCGACGCAGCTCAGAAGCTCGGAATCATGCTGGTGTGCCTTCCTCCAAACGGAACGCATCTATTACAACCTCTGGACGTGGCGGTGTTCTCGTCCTTCAATAACAGTTTGGAGGTCCTCATTGACGGTTTGGTGCCTAGTATCGGAGAGGCCAGCATCGATAAGCAGATGGCATTGGGTTCAGCTGCGCTGGTGTGGAACAGTCAGAGATTGGGCATCAACCTCTCTGCTGGGTTTTGTAGCTGTGGGATCTTCCCAGTCTCGCGAGTAAATATGCATAAGAAGCTGGCCAACTTTGAGCAGAACGCACTACCTGCTACATATCGCGACGACCCTTGGGTTCAAGTATCAGAGACAGCGAAGCGGGAGATCCTTGTCTTTCCAGCTCGGGCAACGAAAGGAACGAAGGAGCAGCGACGGAATACGGGTGGGAAGATTCTTACTCGGGAGCTTCTAGAACAGGAGGTTCAACACAAACCCGCTAAGAAAAACAAAAAGACTCCGAAGCGGCAGGAGGTAGCATCACCGATTGAGACGGAGGTGACGGAGGCTTGGGTGTGACCTATACGATCTTATAAACGCTCCTAGATAGTGCTTTAAGCTCATCACGAAACTTAAGAGGGTTTTGTTAACCTAACCCACGCGTGAATGGCAACGGTTTATCTGGTGGGGGCTCATAGTGAAGTCAAGTATAGCGGGGATACTAAACTGGCAAGGTCATGAAAGCGACCAGCTCAGCTCGAAGCGACCGGCGCCTGTCAACCTCTAGCACTAAATCTACTAAAAATCTCAACAATTGACCAAAGCTTCCTCTTTCCGATAGTGCTTGTAGTTTGTCAATCCGACAATTCCTTCGGTAGATATCGCCATTTCAGTGATGGCACTCTGCGAGGCTACTAAACTGACCATTTGCCGTACCAAAGAAGCAAGTTCCGCACTTGTGTGCAGTCAAGTATTTCTGCGGGCCCTGGGAGCTTCGAATGTACAGCATTCCCCCGCTAGCTCTATCAAACTCGGTAAACTTCGGCATTCCAACGACATCTCCAAGAAGATCACCTTCAGCAGTCATTAGACACCTTTCGAAGCGAATTTTATTTGCTGTTTGTGGGATATGGATATATAAAACGAACAACCACGCAGTCGATTACTATTCGTAAACTCATATCCCATAAATGCTGTCAAGCAAATCGCTGAATCCGTTGATCTATCCAACAGCTTAGTTGTTTGTAAGAACCACACCAAGTTGGTGAACTCCGAGCTTCGATCGCAGGTTTTACGCTCGACAATATAGGAGATTGGAGGAATCAGTTGCGAGGACGTTAGAAGATCTCAAACTCAAAGATTCCGATGCGGGGGTGTTCTTCCGCGCATGTGCGCTGTCCGTCTTCAGACTTCAGTCAATCAGAGGCTCTTGTGGATCTCCGTGCGCAGTTGTCGCCTAGTTCAAGTAGTAGTTCGGAGGACAGAGGTCTGGATGGCGGCAATAACGCACGACACGAAGTTAGGCGCTGTGCTCAGACTCAGTCGAATGGGCATGGAGGCGAGTTTGGTCAACTACAGGAGTCCAATCGGCGAAGTAGGAAAGGACCACGACCGGCTGGATGCAGACAGCGAGGTTGGCAATGCGCCTTCCGCTAAAGCGGGTAATCCACCACAAACTCAGAAGTTTCGCCAGCGTTTTGGACCCGATGAGGATTACATCATTGCAATTCAGGGGAACGCCGATGAGCCATTCACCGCCAAGTATGGAGATGTTAATCGCCAATGGCGGTCGCTCGCGGACAAGCTCAACGGCAGCCCCAATTTCAACATGGTGCCCATCAAAGGAACAACCGCTAAGACCAGATTCAAGGTGCTTCTAGCTAAGCACCGCGCATGGGAGGCGTCTTCGGCCAAAATGTCAGGCTCTGACGAGCAGGAAACGGCATATATTCGCGTCATGACCGAGCTCGTTGCTAAAGCCCACGATCACATAATCGCTATGGCGGCCACTGCAGCAGCCAGAAATGTTAAGGTTTCTTTTATTCAAATTTCTTTTATCTTCCTTTAATGCAAAAGAAGATTGGTCAAAACAAACGAAATTATTCTTTTTGTTCTTATGACTATTTATAGATTGACTTTCGCAGGCGCTTGACCAGGGAATTCTATCTTGGGAGGCAATATGGGAGGAATTGTGTAGGCGTTACGGTACCAAGCTCACTTCACTCTTCGTTGTGCGCCCCTTCAGCAGCATTCACGCCCAGACAGGACATCTCGATGTCTAGTACATCTCCAAACGAAGAGCGCCCCCTCCGCCTCCCGATGGAGCCAATGCATCAGCTGCAGGGAAGCGCAGGCGAGGAAAACCCGTCCACGGTTGTTGGGCCCACTTCTCCGATGATCCTGAAGTTTACAAGGTCAACAAACCAAACCACGTTGTGTGTATTAACTGCAAAGAAACAGTGCGCCATCACCACAAAACGTTATCAATAATAACTCATCTAAAACGATGCAAGCCGTTTGTTAAGAAAATGCTGAACATGAAGGTTCACGAACGCCCAGATTGGTTTCCTAATAAGAAACAGACTATTCAACCAACTCCCAGTTCTTTTTCGACACCCTCGATTACGTCTAAGCCGAAAATTCAGCAGAAGCTAAGTCAGTTTGGGCTCCCAAAGCTTACCAAGAAGCAACACGGCATTGTTCAGCGACGACTTGCCATGCACTTCTACACAACAGGAACTCCATTTTTCCTCGTCGAAAACAAGTATCTTTGCCAAGCCTTTGAAATCTGCCGCCCTGGAATAAAACTGCCGAATCGACACATTTTAGGTGATGATCTTCTGGATGTTTGTTTTGAGGACATACAACGTGGCGTCGACGCCACGTTGGGGGAAATTCAGCAGCCTGTTTGTATCACTTCGGACGGGTGGTCAAATGTCCTTAATGACCATAAAGTCAACTACATGGCTGTCATCGAACACCTCTCTCTTTTCATCGAGTCGGTTTCGACTGGAGATACTAGCCATGACGTAGAGTGGATTTCGAGCGATCTGGGGCGTGTAATTAAAAGTATCGGATCGAGTGTATGCGGAGCTATCACAGATAATACACGCGCCAACAAAAACGCGTGGCTGCTCCTCCAAAATGATTTTCTTGATAATTGTTTTCACGGGTGGGCTTCTCATGGGCTTCATATACTCGTGAAAGACGTTTTGGGGGCAAAGAAAACTCGGATGGACAATCAAGGAAACAAGCAATACGCCGCTGACTATCCTTTTGAGCGTTTGCTAGATTTTATTTCACAGTGCAGAGAGATAGTAAACTTTTCCTCCTCTCACCATATCCTGTAGACTAAACTAGAGCGCAGTCAAGATAACGCCGGCAAAATTCGTCTTCAGCTTCCAGCACCAACCCGATGGGGAAGCTTGCAGGAATATCTGCATTCAATTAACGAATCTGACACCCTATTGACAGGGATTGTTGCTGAGCGCGGGTTTGTATGTGGGAGCGGAAAAAGCAAGCGGCTGCGTGAAAAGATTCGGCGGTACCTTACAGACCCCAAATTTGTTGACAACATGAGGCTTTCGCTAGCGAGTTTGGCCCCAATTGACGAGTACATAACAGCATTTCAAAGCCACGCAGTCCCGGTGTCTGAGGTCTATCAAGCATTTCACCAGCTACCAAATCGTTTTAAACAAATTTCCCAGCTAGCAGTCAAGGAAATCAAATACCTGGAAGTGTTGGTAAAGTCGAGATTCAATTTGATTTACGGAATTGCTCACGACTTTGGCAATATTCTGGATCAACGCTTGCTTGGTGACGGTATGTTCCGAACCTCTCGTCTCAATGCTGAGACCCTACTTCGTCACTTTCCTGCAGAAAATGGCTGTTCTACCGTTGAGCGCCAAGAAAGTATTATTGTACAGTACACGGCCTTCCGTATTGAAGCTATGGGGAAGCGAAGTTTGAATGGCATAGATTTTGCAATATTGGGCCAGAGAGGAACTGCTGGCAAGGTCAAGAAAAGTATTCTGTAATACTGGCAACCAGATGGAACTGATTGGCCCGAGCTACAATTCATCGTCATACGCGTCTTCTCGATGGCAGCATCTAGCGCTGCGTCAGAGCGGAACTTTTCCACGTTTGGATTTGTGCACTCAAAGCTTCGGAACCGGCTGTCTCCTGATAAAGTGACGAAGCTTGTGTACATTAAGACCAATGCGGTGCAGCTATATGGCGAGAGCGATGACCTTCTATACGACAGAGAAAACGAAATTATGACAGAAGAACCCGACACCGAACAAGGTGTCATCAGCATTGGTGATACTGAAGACGAGGACAGCGGCAGTAGCAACTCCAATGACAGCGGAAACATTGAGCAGGAGCTGGTGTTGTACAGTTGAAAAATGCATGGGTCCATTAAAAGAAACACCAACGATTTCTTCTTTTATCTTCTTATAATCGAAAGGAGATCTTTTTTTTCTTCAGGAGGCCTTCCTTTAACATCCCTGGCAGCAGCTGATACGGATGAGCAAACTGTAAAAGAGAAGTCAAGTGAAGTAGTTCGGCAGGCAGCTGTATCGCGCATTCAATTGGGAAAACGGACAAGAATCAATGAGGTCCGTACGGATGAACGCCCCCAAATCTTACTTCAGCGCCTCGACAAACTAGGTGCGCGGTGACGGAGAGCGGCGACAGGCTTACGGAAATAGTAGTCCAGGGCCGGCGGCATGCATTGAAAGTATATGCTGATTTGATTTCCACTGCGCATGCACATCAACGTATTTGTTAGTAGCACCGCCACTTTAACCATTCGCCCTACAGGAGTAAGCAGAATCTTATGCTTCTTGTTGCAGTCAAGAATGGCCCACTTGTTTTTCACAATCCCGAACATCCACTCGATTGATACTCGCGCATTACTCATACCTTCATTGAAGTGCTTTTCTGAGCTGCTCATATGCGCAGTTCGGAACGGACTCCAAAGGAAGTCGTTGATACCGCACGCTGGATCGCCGTAGATTAATACGTTCAAGTCTTTGACTGTAGGGTTGCTGGCTAGGTATGAGAGGAGCCTACTCTCGCGTAGCATGGTCGAATCATGAAGGCGACCTCCGATAGGCCCGAAGAATGACATGCACAAACCCAAAATATTTCAAGACAAGGTTAGCAGTGGCAGCAAAGTCAGGTTCGGAAGCATAGAAGCTTACCATCAGGAGTGCATACGCCTTGGTAATTTAGGCAATGCCGACGCTTGTGTCCACTGTAGCACACGTTTTGGCAATTTTCTTTGTCATCGACAGGAATGCACTCGAGTGCACAGTGAAGTGCTTGAAGCCGTCGTTTCCGCTCGCCAGGGCGGCATATAAATCCTTTAGTCCCATCAATGAACATCACGATTTTGTCGATAAGGCCATCGGTTTTATTGTAGACAGCTTGTACATATCGCTGGTGGCGTTCGGCATACAGAACATCATTAAACAAAAAAAGAGTATCTTTCCATTCGTTGTCGAGGAAACAGTCTGAAAATATATATATAAGTATCTCTTCCAATTCACATAACTTTCGAAGATGAGTACTTGCAAGTGTATGTGATGATCCGGCTGCATGCTGAGTCCGAGCGACCGAACTGCTTTCGAATACGCGAGAGTTTCTCTGGATGTGATAGTCGATAGCAAAGCACGGCTAAAGGTTCAACACTCGACAGGCGATCTCCTAGACTTGTAATAAACACGTTGGGTCTGTTCAGCACATGAGCCAGTCGTTTCAGCTCTGTGCAGGTAAAACGAAAGTCTTCAAGCGCATTGACGTCTGGATAGGTCTTGAAATCAAAGCGAATGTCGGGAATGAACGGACGCTCTATATATCCTGTACCATTCGCTGCACAAAAGGCACCTTCGGTATCATCAAGCTCGTCAAGAAGCAGCAGTAGTACCGAAGCACTGCTGCACGGCACACCTTCCATTTGTCTGAGTAGCTCGACTCAAAATCTATGGGGCAAGCGTCTCCTCTAGAGGTGTGATAGAGAAGGATACGAACAGTCGCTTCCTACATCCAACACGTTTTGGCTTCCGAAAGAAAAACATGTATTTTGGTGTTTGTGGAATATGGACTACATGCCACCCCACAAAGCATATCCTACCTTCGGTTTGAAAGGTGTCTATTAGAATGAATGGCATCTTGATTGAGAACGTGTTGGTATCGAAGTCCTTTTGTATGACACTCGAACTGTGCGTTTTGGAGCGAATTGTGGAGTGAGTGCTATAAACTCCCATTGTTGGTAGGTTAACATAGCCGTTCGTGGAAATCTCCGTCTTACGTTCTAAAGCTATCGATCTCGGATCAGTTGAGCTCCATCAAAGAAAATGGGGCGTTATGGATTCAGGAAGGATCCCCTCGAAACAAAGACAATTGAAAGATGGTACAAGACCATGACAATGGAATCAGCTTTGCGCGCAACCCCACAGTTCCTCGTTCCAATACCATGCCGGAAACTAGGCATCTGGATATCAACGCATTCCCCTTTCAAAACCCTGTGGTTTTGATCACTTCTCTGGTGGTTACCTTCTTGACACTGTCAAGGGGATACCCTTATTTGTCGAGTTTGAGCGAGTCGAGGGTGGGCTACTCGTCATTCGAAGTGCGAACAAAGCTAAACAGTATTTCTGTAGCTACAGCAACTAGCAGCTACAAGTGATATGGGTGCAGCGGCACGTCGGCAATTGATCACGAATTTCGACGAATCCGTCAAATCAAGTGATGAGGTTGCTCAGATCCTGAATCTGTTGTACGGCTGCACGGCGCCGCTTGTAAATCTGACAGAGGCTCAAGCGGCCCAGACATAGTGTCGAGAGCAAATATTGAAATTGGAGGAAACGGACAAGACGACTGAAGACAAGTTGGTGAAGTTCTGACGTTTTTGTACGGGATGACCATCCCGACACCAGTGGATACTGTGAAGCAAGAGGCTGGAGACTCAGTAAAATCGACGGCAAATGAAAACAAGTCAATGAGTGAAGGCCAGTTTATCTTTCTCGGCTAATAATTTCATCTCGGCGATGCCAGCTTGAGCGAAGCAAGACCCATGATGTGACTGCTACGAGTTGAAGGCACCAGTTGTTGCCAATGTGAAGCAGGTCAACAACCTCCTTCTCATATCAACACTGCCATACGTAGTACATGAGTGCATGAGGTAGCTCCATTTTTTAATTCATTTCATTTTACCATTTCAGCGCAAATTGATAGTAAGTTGTTTGCTCGGGTTAGCTAGAAGGCTTTAAGTATATTCTTTCTTTCTCTTTGATATGTGGTACCCTCTCTTTTCCAGCGAGGACGTGGCATGGATTCATTCCAAACTGAGCCAGCCCGGTTGTAGCTCTAGGCTCCACGATTCTCCATGACCCCCAGAAGTACAGATTATCGTTTGGGCTCTTCACGACACCGTTGCCAGCACACTGGAGAACAGTTCCTGTGTGACAGGATATAAAGTGTAGGTTGCCATCCGCGTCACTTTCCAAGCTGAAAAACTGCCACTGGCCATCATCTTTCGGGTCGAACACGCAACTACCAGTCGTCGAAACCTGAAGAAATCGGCCGCTGTGTACAGATTGGATGGCGACTCTGCGGTCCCGCACAGAATGCAAGATAATGTGCTCGTAGACGTC
>KV725172.1:0-16473 GCA_000500205.2 Phytophthora lateralis
GGCAAGGAAGCACTACGAAGAAAAGGCATACTGCCTAGAGTGTTGAAGTGCGACCAGCATCTGTATGATAGCGCTAAGGCATGTCTAGTCGAAGCTGGTCGCCCAAGTCTGATCTTCTTTGATCCTGCTGAGTAGATAATACCTGTTAAAAATGATCGTATCAGTTTTGCAATGCCAATGCTCACCAACTGGACCTATAGCCTGTCATATGTCATTGTTTCCATCATTTTCGACCAGAGGTAGTATAAGAACAAAATGAAGAATATCGTTTGTTTGACCAATCTTCTTTTGCATTAAGAGAAGATAAAGTTGAATAACTGAAAGCTTAACATCCCTGACGACAACATGGTCCGAGGGCGACTACCTGAATGATTCTAGTATCACAACGGAGACTGCACCATATTTTTACTAGCTGGGCTTTAAGAACGCACGTCAATGTGTCTTGATTCCATCCTGATTTTCTACGGCCAATGTTACCTACTTCGCTTTGTATAGTTCACAATGTGCCGCTGCCGGGAACTGGAGGAACGGCGCAAACACAGGCGGGGTCTGAGTCGACCAAAGTCTCTTTGACTGGGAACCAAACTACTTCTTCAACGTTGTCTCCATCGACGACTTTTTCAAACAACACACCAGCTCCAGTTACATCGCGGGTTTGCCAAATAGCTGCCTGCCATCATCTTTATGACGACGCATCGAAATTTTGCAGATTGATGTTTGTTAAATCAAAAATTCTAGTCGAACTTTGATATTGACTGACACATTCAGGTCAGTCTGAAAGCGTCCAACCGTTCTGCTTTCAATCAGATCATGCTCGCACAACGGACGACGTGGTGATGCTAAACATTAGTTCGAAGTACTATTGTAGTACTTCGAAGTAGTTGTGTAGCAGAACTTGAGTCGCAACAGGATTCGGGCTTGGACGACATGAACATTACATTGCAGAAGTTTTAGTAATAAGGTGCGGTCTGTTGTGTTACTAGCCCGTTCGGCCTGAATGGCATCGACGCGAAATGCCCAGATTCGTGTTCCTAATCCATCAAGTAGAATTGAATCATTGCATAGGTACAAGACTCTCATTTGTAGTTCATCTCTTGTTTGGGTCTCACGCGCAAGTTCGTAGCGATATCGGCTTTTTCCGATGCCAGAGCTCTGAAGAACAGCCGAGCACGGGACAATCTTGTAGTTACGATTGTAGGCGCGAACTCATCGCAGCCATCTCCTACGTAATCGAGCTCCGTGAAGGCATACTTCAACTGGGCTTCCAGTTCGTTGCTCTAATCACTGCACCCAGGCGAAATTCACTTATGAAATTACGTCACTTTACTCAAGTTGTAGCAGTCAATCATTAAAGACAATACTTGACTTTTGAGTGAAAACAACTCACATCAATCTGCCAAAGGTATTCTTCTTGCTAAAAGATGGATCACCACAGCTGGCAGTTCTATTATCCGTAAAGGATGTTGTCGAATCCGCCTGGTAGACGATTAATCAGAAGCTGGTGTTGGGGTAGTCTGGTTCCCAATCGAAGCGACATCGACCGACGCAGACCCCGACGCGCTCGCCTGCGTCTGTGTCGTTTCTCCAGTTCCCGACAGCGACACGCAGTTGACTATACGAAGCGAAATAGGTAACATACACGTGCATTAGCCATCAACACCAAAACAATCACCGAGAAATGAAGACACATTGACGTACTGTAGGCTTGCCACTGCGCATTCTGGAAGCCCAGCCAGTAAATGGTGAAGGTACAGTCTCCGTTGCAAGACGAGTAGTCCACCGGCATCTCCGACATGATGCCAGAATCGTTCGGTCCTCCCGGATAGTCGCCCTGGCAGTTGTCGCTGTGGAGGACCATTTTGTCGTCGATGTACAGCTCACAAGGACCGACGTGCGTATAGCCTCCGCCATCATTACCAAGCCAAATAGCCTTGCCGTTGGTGGGCACCGGCTTCGGGTCCACGTCCGTGCGCGTGAAGCCGCACTTCTTGTCATCTCCGACCATGTCCAACACGACGTCGCGGACGCTCACGCCCTTTTCGGCAGCCATCGTCTTGTACTTGCCCACTTGATCACCACCAGAGCCAATATCCCAGTAGTTGTCGATCTGGACAACCCAATTCACAGTAGACGCGCCGTCTTGGAAAGTCGCTTGAGGCTGGTTGAGGTGACCATGGGCTTCCAGCACGCGTGGCGAACGCAAATAGGGCGATAGCAGAAGAGAGAGCAGCACCGACGATCATCGTTGGTTTTCGAGGTGGAGCTTGTAGGTCTGGAGTGGAAATTCACAAGTGGAGGTTGTGAAAGTGAACGTGCTGTGGGGTATGCACGCATTTTGATCGGGGACTGCTGTTACTCCAACAGTACTAGTTAACGTGGCCACTATTGGTTTCTTTTACACCTCTTTTAAGTTGGGTTGGCATTCTATTCCATTTAGCTCTAAAAAAATAATATTATACAAGTTGTGATTGTCCATTAGCATCTCGCCACAATCGCCCTTGTATGTGCATGGTCTGAAACAGTATTGTTAAGGTTAAACATGCGCTCTGAGAACAGCGACATCACTGTCTTCAGCACTGAGATCGTGTTTTGATTGATAAGCTTCACTAGTAACCCTTTCGTTCTTGCCAACTCACCCACTCCAGTATGAGCATTGCACTACTGGCGTGGGAGTTTGGAGCTCACACTCCCCAGTGGAGAAGCCGATCGTTTACTACCAGAACCTGGAAGTCGCGTGTCTGTGAAGTCATTGGCCTCTTTCTCTTCGCCATCATTGACGGGATCACTGTTCCTTTTGCCAGCTACATTGATCACCTCGATCTCCTTGTTGTGGCCTGGCGCGTGCCCAAGGACTTGAGACGCAATCTCCCGCAACTCTTTGTACGGCATCACTACCGATAGAGCAGCTTCGTTCTTGTCCTCCCCACTCACCAGCTCCACTTCATTGCGATGCTCCAAACCGCCATCAACAAATGTCATGGGGTCCCATCGAGACGTCAACAGACTTGCCGATTGAGTGGCAACGCCTTCCTCTAGAAACTGGTACGTCGTGCAGCACACCGAGTTGAAATACAACGAAAAATTGGTCTCAGACGTCGCAGTTGTCTTGGTATCAGCCTTTGGTCCCCTCACACCTGGCCCGTTGTTTGCGACGGCGTCTGAACTCTCGCAATAGACAAACCGAAAGTGCGTACTGGCTCCCTCTCGTACATTCATGTACATGCGAATGAGCTCAGACACCGATTTCCTGCCGTCTGATTCCACGACCGACAGCGCACTCTTTCCACCACATACAACCGTAGGGAACAGCTTCTCCGTTGCAGACTCACAGTCGCGTGAGTGCTTGCTTGTCTATTGTATCGAAATCACCCACACCTCAGCCTCCGAGCCGATGGGAGAACTCACCTTCGCGTCTGCAGTCGAGTCTTTCTTCCTGAAAATCGGGATCAGCAAATTCGCTCCTTTCTGGCTGCGAGGGAGCACCCCTGCAGCTCAACGTCCCAGCAAGACCCAAAGCGTTTCTTCGGTCGGCTCGCCCTCCAGCTGCACAAAGTGAGTGAAGCCCATTTGCCAGCCTTCCCACTGCGATCGCCACTCGTTGAATGCCGTCTTCGTAGCTTCACTTGCGGTAGTCATTCCCTTGCACTCGATTGGCAGGTTCGAAACGCCCAACACGTCCATGAAGGTCTGCACAGGAACGAATTGGCCCACGAACTCGCACTCTGAAGGCTTCGTGTGCCCCAGCACGCACTTGTCCATCGCGAGAAGCAGCAACATTCGAGTAACCACTTGGCCCATGTCGCCTATCCCCAGCGATTCGTCCAACAGCATTTGCTTCAGCTGAGGCAGGAGGTACCTCGACAGTGCAGCGTCCACGGCATACCACACTCTCGTGGCGCCCAGCGTTAGCACTGGATCCGACGCGTACGTGCTCAGACAGCCATCTCTCTCGAAGTTCACGTACGCGAGAACGGCCATCAAGTCGACGACGGAGCGAGACGCCAGAGCCAAGCTGCAATGCGGACGCAGGCCCAGTCAACACAACAGAGACGCAACACCGAACAGGGTGAGCTCGTTGTAGCTGCCTCTCACTACTGTGCATCCCAGTAACAGCTTCTGTGCTGCAAGGTTGATCACGTCGCCTCTCGTGGTTGGTCTTTCGACGCCATTCTCTTCCATCGGCGACTTCAAGACGCTCGTCCACAGCGGACGACCCATTCGCGTCAACGCCTCCCACGCCGCACTTTCACTTCCAGTCACCGCACTCTTGTACGCTACAACCTGCGTTTTCACCTTCGTGTCACCACCGCCAATACCATCGCCCTCACCACCAACGCTTTCTTTACCATCAGACTGCTGGTACACTTCCGTGCAGTGCTTCTTCCAGTGTACATCCACCGTTTGGTTGAGCACAAATGGCGGGAACGACACCAGGTCAGGATCCTTGAATGGGTTCGGCGGTCCCAGGACCAGCTTCGTTGATACTGGTAGATTCACGTCTGCGATCGCTGGGTTAGCATCCAAAAGCACCCCACAAAGCCCCCCACTAGTGTGGAGATCGTCGGTCACTAACCCGAGAGCGTCCTGCAGCAGGTGGACATAATTGGTCTTGTCATAGCCCAGACCGAGCAGGTTGCTGGCTTCGTCGATGACTACAACCACGATTGGTTCATCGGCGTCCTTCTCTCTCGATAGACTGCGAGGTTTCTCAGTCTCCGATTCGTCCATGAACTTCTGCAGCTCCTCCGTCACAGCCGCATCAGCGTCGGAAGCAGTAAAGAGGTTGGTCCAATCCCGCTGAACGTCCCCCCAATGCGCTTCTGCATAGCGATAAATCGCCTTCAGCCGAGCACAAATCTTCGTCCTGCGGTAGTCGCTCTTCACAAACAGCCAATCTCGCAGTTTCGGTGTTGCCTTCGGAAACCCCGTCGACTCTCCAGAGCGTGTGCAGATGTACAGAACTTTCATCTTAGAATCGAGGAGTTCCGCCTTACGTGCCAGCTCGAATAGCATTCTGCTCTTGCCCAAGCCGGAGGACTGCACGACTGCCACACACGGCGACTTGTACCGTCCCCCCGACCGTACATATTGCCGTTTGTGGCGGTCGTACAGTCCTCGGGGGTTGTACTCATACCAGCAACTCCACAAGTACTTTTCAAAGTCGTCGCTCGCACCACCAACGTATTCGGTCGCCATGAACGCAACCTCGAGCCGTTTGAGCTCTTCATCCGTCAGAGCCACTGGAGAACCACCGAAGCGAACTTTGACTTCATTGGCCACCAGATTTGCCACCTTCGTGGCAATATCGTGAGAAATGACTTTGCGATACTGTCTGGAGACACAACCACAAAGTAAATGATTCAGCTGGTGGGGGTACGTCTTGTAGTATCTAGCTGCACTGCGGTCGCTTAATATGACCCTGTTCTTCGTTATAGCTTTTGGATCGGCCACAAGTTTCTGCAAATGGGTAAATACAGAGCCATTCACAAGTTCTGCAATGCTATGCCCCACATTGTCCAAGGCCGAATCCTGTTGCAACACAACAAATATTTAGCTTTGTCACGTGAAATAGTACAGCTTTGAGTACCAGCTGGAGGTTGCATACCTGATTCGGGCTGTCAGCGCCCTCCATCGCAATTATGTCGGTCATAGGGCTGGTTTCGAAGTCTGGATTACTTTCGGAGGTAGAATTTTCCGTTGTGCGAACATGCAGAACGCTTAGGCGCTTTCATTCAATCATCCCATCAGCACTCTTTTCCTTTCCATGGACCTGCAAGTCAAAAGCTGTCAAGGTGTTCTGACAATAAGCGAGTATACCAGCAAAATTGTGGCATCAACAGCAACGTTCGCTACAAAATGAACTCGTCTAATTAGTAATGATGCATCTTCGTTGATTGTCTATCTACTCAAAACCTTGTACCCCGTTACGTACCACTTGATCGCCACCCAGGAGCCCAGTCGGCACCACCTAAAAGGCCCACTGCGAAGTGAGGAAAATCAGCGGCGTGAAGGAAACCCAGAAAAGCACGTCAAGGTATCCCCAGCCGGTGACGAGACCACGCGCGCGTCGTTGGTGTGGGGTGTTTCGGAAGAAGAGCAGCATCCAGACGGAAAACATGACCACGAAAGCCAGGATCGGGTACATCACAAGAGGCGGCGGAGGCTGCGTGAACAGCACACCGTTACCAGAAAACTTGACCCACACCAAGATCTCAAACATCGCGATGGACAAAATCATCCACGCATTCTGTCCTAGCCGCCAGCATTCAGGGTTCGTAATGAACTCGTAGTACTGTAGTCAAGATACGTAGCATCATGTTAGCACCAAATACAATGAAATAAATAGTCGCTATACTCACCTCAGCCGCAGCGGGGATACCAATGAGGAACACGAGCATCAGTCGGTACGAGTTAAAATTGCTCTCCTTGGGGATACTCAGCGTCGTGAGCATGAAGAAGGCGTTCAGCTCTGTGATGAGGCACAGCAACATAGCGAACACAATCTCTCCGAAGCGCTTGAAGCTCGAAAACACTTCCCAGTGGTACTGCTCCCAGCTGAAAGGCGTGAACTGGTTGAGCGCCAAGCGGAAGTAGCCCATTTTCTTACCACGACGCCCCGACCAGTCGTACTCCTTGGACTCCAGCAGCCACAGCGTCACGCGACCAAGGCACATGCCCAGCAAGTTCGCTCCCAGTAAGTCTAGCAATAGCGAGTCCCACCTGAATAAAACAAATGTCATGCCCAGTTCCTGTAAAAAGAAAAGGAACATACTCAACGCACCAGCACTCTTGGAAGTCGGGGATGACGAATTGGAAGGCCAGTTCGAGAATCTCAAAGGCGATGCTGAGCACCCAGCAGAACCTCCAGTCTCGGAACATACACATCTTGCCCCACCAGCCCGTGACATGAGCCACGAACCAGATGCTCGTGACTCCTCTTGTGAGCGACTCGGCGTTGATTTCGCACTGCAGCTGCGCTGGCGCGAGCGTCTTGGGGCGACTGCCCACCTCAGGGAAGAGAAACTGCATGGCCCTCATGGCGCCCTCCCGGTTCTGCACGAGCATGGCTGCCAGTAGCAGCAGATACACCACCGAGCAGCCGTGAACGACCCTCCAGACGCCTGGATGCGGCCGCATCATGAGCCCGTCCCGCGTCTGCAGGAAGCAGTAGACCAGAAATACCAAAATTGCCGCGAACAGCGCGTTACGCACGTTCTGCACTGTGCTCTGCGAGTCGTGCGTGAACGAGTAGTACGAGAAGCCGGCGACCACGAGCAGCAGCACGAAGATCTGGCGCGGCTGCTCCGGGAAGAGCAAAAGCCCTTCCACCTCGCTGGCTCGGAACGTGTTGTAGGACCAACTGTCGGGGCGCGGGCTCGAGCGCGGTGAGCTCTGGGTCTTGCTTACGGGGCCGGAGGTGGGCGCGTCTTGCTGCGTGTCCAAGGCGGGCATGGCCGTGGTCTTGCGCTGCCGTAGGGAGCTCTTGGGGTCCTCCGTCGCCATGGGAGATTATGACACTTTGCTGAGTGTCCGTTAGTGAAGCACAGATGTGGTACGTCAGGTGCGGCGGGATTGGATGAAATGACGGACGACCAATGAGATGAAAGAAGGGATGTGATTGGTGAACTGGATTACGGCAACTTTGAGGACATGTTGAAGTGAACACAACGATTAATTACAGGCACTGCAACGACACATTACGACGAAGGGGCTGGCTCGTCCTTGATGAAGACTTCCTGGAGTTCGTTTGGGGTATTGGCCTTGACCTCCTTGACGGGCGCGTCCTGGATAGCTGCCTCGTCCTTGATGGAGATGACTTCGTCTTTGATTGGGATGACTTTCTTGCTTTTCTTGCTGGCGGTCTTCTTCTTGGACTTGCGCTTGGTCGAAGTGCCTCGCGGGCTGCAAAGCGTCAGCAAATCGTATGCCGCTTGTAGTGATTCGCCGTCGAGTCTCACTGGTTCACTGTCCGAGTCGGAATCCTTGGACGGCGTCGACGGTTCGCTGCTGCTGCTGTACGCGTAGTGCTTGAGTTTCTTGGACAAGTTTAAATAAATGATAGGGAAGACCTTCTGCTTCTTGGCTCGGGGCGTTGACGACGGGGTCCGTCCTCTGGCAGGACTGGGTGGAGACGACACTGAGTCCTCGTCATCTGCATCCCCCCGCCTCTTGGCGACATTGCGTGTGGTCGAGAGCGTGAGGAACGAAGGCTTCTCCATACGAGCCTCGTTCCACATGGCATCAGTGAGTCTCTCCAGCTCTGTAATCCTGCACTCGGCCTCTTCGCAGTCCCATTGAGCTTTCTTGCGAAGCTTAAACTTCTTCTGACCGTAGTTTTTCGGCACCGGTTTGCCGTCGATGGTTCCTGCACAGAGCTTCTTGGAGACCCGCATGGGGTCGCACTGCAGCTGCACCGCCAAGTAACCTCGAAGACGGATGCCCGTGTAGATAGGCAGGTATCCTTCTTCAAAGTCTTCGATCAGGAGGCCAGCCAGCTTCTCCTCTGTGCTGGTCCACTGCCCTTTCCGCAGGAACTCGCTGCTGCCTTTGCGCTTCGTGGGGGTGGGGCCTATGAACGACGACAGGTCGTCATCCATGTCCAGTCTTTTCCGCTTGCTCGTCGAGATCCTAGACGATGGCGACGGCGTCTCCTTAAGCTGTATCGTGTCTTTACCCTGTTCTTTATCCTCTTTAGCCTTGGGAGTGGTGTATCCGTCGTTTCTGGAGGCTGTCGGGATCTCTGGAGACTGCAACGTGGCTGAGGGAGAAGCGACGGTGATGGCAGTCTCAATGGGGCTGGTTTCGGACGCTGAGACGATCGTGATGGTCGAGTTTCCCTTGGGTTTTGACACTAGCGCCGCTTGTTGCTGTTCGCTTGGCGCTGGGCACTCGCTGAACGCCAGCGACTGCGCCTTGAAGTACAGATTGCTGAGTGCGGACGACGCGTCCATGATCCACGGAGGCGTCGAGGGGGGGAGGGGGTGCCGCACTGGGGACTTCAAGGAGGCGGGAGCTTTCGGCGCGAAGAAGGGGGAATGAAGTGGAACTTCGAACAGGAGCAACACAGCACTCCCTGTGGGAATCGATGGTTTGCGCGACCACGGATTAATAGCGATTGGCTAGCGGTATGACCTGTGGTAATTGATTTTTGACACTGCAACTTCTGCACCATCACTCTCGATTCAAACTTCACTCTTCTTCAGATTAGAATGATTCAATGAAATGACTGCTTCATATCAGTGTTCAAAGGGGTAAATTATTGACTTGTACGATTACGTTGTGGAAATACTCCTCTATAGACAGATGTGTACAATTATGAGGGGGACTCCCAACTCTCGTACCTAAGCTGCGGTACCAGGTACCAGCCACCAATTTCAATCTGTACCAGTCCGCTGCATACAAAACGCCATATACAAATCTCCGCTAAAGCCGCGTCGTCTCCATTCTCCATGACGGACAAGACTGTCGGCGCTGCGGGCTCCCCCACATCGTCGTCGTCCTTCTCCCCACCCGTGATGCGTGCACCTCCTTCCGACGCACCTTCCGAAGATGCTGACGCGATTTCATCTCCCGTTGGTTCGTGCGGCCTGCAGCAGACGCCGAAAACGACGGGTTCTCGCAAGCGCGTCTTCACCTTCCAGAAGAGATGGCTACACTCGCTCCCGATCGTCGAGCGCTCGCTGCCGGACGCGGAGATCGACGGCCGAGTTGTCAAGGCGGTGCGCACGGCCGGTGGGGGCTCTCCAGCTGCTGCCGACAAGCACAAGGACGTGATCGTTTGCATGCTGTGCGACGACCCGGCGTCCAAGCGCGAGTTGACCAAGGTCTGGAGTCGACTCAACTGCCGCCGCGGACGCATAGAGAACCATTTAATGAGCAAACACCCGGAGTTCATGCGGCTACTCAAGCACAAGCGCGAGGCCGAAGGAGATTTGGCGGTGCAGATTTTCCTGCAGAACTTGCGTGAAGGCCGCTGCAATGCTCGAACTGAGATTAATAACGGGCTGTACAGTCAGTTGCAGACTCTGGGCAGTCGTTCCAGTCCGGCAGCTGACCATAGCGAGCTCCAGAAACGAGCTCTTGGCGACTATATCCATGTGCGCGACGACTTGGAAGGCGACAGGAAGCGTGCAAAGCTTGAGACCTCGCTCGTGAGCGCGAAGGATTCCGCAGCGATGGCTGCATCAGTGTATTCGGCTGGCGGCATGATGCTGCTGCGCAATGGAGCGCTTCCTCACGCTGTCCCAGATGCTGCTGTTGGTGTCGACGGCTTGACTTCGAATGTTTTGTATCAAGATACTTTGACCACGCAATGGCAATCAGTCTTTTTCAACAAATTGGTGCGTGCAAGCACTTGGGGGGGGGAAGATAGCCGAGTGCTAACTAAGCGAAATGTGTATTGCGGTTTGCTTGTAGGTGGTGATTACTGGCGGCGACAACAGGGCAATGGCGGCTGTGGCGACACAGCTGTGGCTCTCGGGAGCCAATGTGCTCTTAGCTTTCAAGTATGGGCTTGCGTTGGCATGACAAATGTTCGTCGATTAGCTGTTTTGACTCATTAACGTGTGTACCTTACGCAGGAGTATGCCCGCGCTGGACGAGTTCAACACCAAGCATATTGGTCGTTTTCCGGATCCGTCCGAGAGCGAGGACACGCCTCGTGGTATCATGCTACCCGTACTGGGGTCGTTCCGAACACAAAAAGATATCGCTGAGTGGTGCGGCTCAATTGCCTCCAAGTACCAGCGTGTGGATTTCCTGATCAACTACGCAGGGGGCGAGGTGGTGGAAGCGATACCATGTGCAGACAAACATCCTAGCGAAGACCTCGTGAAGAGCGAGCCCATCGTCTCCAGCGCGTACGGGCTGTAGAGAGATGCATTGGTTGTGGTCGATACTGTCTTATTATGTTGCTGACTTTGTGTGTTCATTTCAGGGCCCTCATCGAAGCTCTCAGCGAGTCGATGTCGTCGACCTGCTTCCCGGGCGCTGCCACGGGCGAAGAAGGCTGGTTAACGCCTAGCAGCGGGACGATCGTGAACGTCGGATCTGCTCGGGACGATGCTGACATCGCGCCGCTGATCAAGTCGCTGGCTGCAAAACTTCAGCCGCGCAACGTGCAGGTGAACTGCGTGCTGCTCCCACCACGACAGCCCGACGTCGTTGAAGACACTGCAGACGACCTGGCTGCGTTGTCGCACTCGATCTTGTTTTTGCTGTCGCCATCGAGCAGGCTTCTGTCGGGTAGCGTGCTGCGTCTGCAGCCGGACAAGTCGCCGGCAACGTCAGCAGACCGGAGAGCGGACGCGCCAGCGTCCGAGGCGGCCATTGACTCCCATTCAATTTAAACGGAGCTTGCGTGTTGTGCTCTCCATCTATCAATTCCCTTGACGACTTCGTCCGTCAGCTCATACCGCCCGATCGCGTTGCCCGCGTGGAAGTCTCTCGGTAAATTGCGCAGTGGTGGGTCCCACGGCCTCGTGCGTGCTAGGCAACGCGCTGGACTGTCAAGTTGACACGGTTGGATGCTTGCTCATTTGAGGCCCTCAAGCAAAGTTGAAGCGCCTGATAATGACGATCCCAAATGGATCCTGCTGAGGTCAGGCGTTAAACGATAATGTACCGATTACCCGGTACACATCAGTTTACGTAGCATTGGTGTATGCTCTGAGACATGCCAGCGAAACGGCACAAACAAAGAGCGCCCGACGATCGCTACAAATACCATCTCGCGCGACGCCACCTCCTGCTGCGTGCAGGCGTCATCTCGTGATATACACCACACTACCTCGTTCGTCCTTCATTCGTGTAGCTGTACATGCAACTCGTGTCTCCTACCGTGCTCTAGAACCCACACAATCGACAAGAACATGAAGGCGATACCGTCCGCTGTGCATCGGTCGATGCGTGCACGTCCTGGCGTCTCCGGCACCAACCGCCGCCACCTCCTGTCAGTTCCAGACCAATACCCGTCTCAGCAACAAGCCGATGCCGCCGTGACGCCTGGGGCCTCGGCATTCGAGAATAGCCAAGTGTCGGCGTCAAGAAAACCGTTCGTGCTGAACTACGGCAGCGTCCGCAAGGAGTGGAGAGGATACGTGGACAAGCTAGTGGCATTCCCGAAGCTGCAGCAAATGGCGCTTGAAGCCGCGAGTTTCTTTACAAAGCCGGAGGAGCTGGAGTTTAACTTGCCAAGGAATTTCCATGCCAAGTACAAACTAGGGGATAAGCTTGGAGAAGGAGCGTTTGGAGAAGTCTATTGTGCATTGCCGACGCAGCAGGAGTTGCGTGGAAGTGAGTTGCAGCTGGATTTGGCAGTGAAGATCGTGCCGAAGGCTCGTGTCCTAAGCCGCAAGGACTACGCAGCGCTGAAACAGGAAGGGCGCATGATGGTGCTGCTTGGCGGGACGCTGAATGTCGTGCATTTCTTCGGTGCGTACGAGGACGATGCGAGCGTTTACCTGGTGATGGAGCGCTGTGTGGGTGGAGATGCGTCTGCGCGATTGTCTGGTGAAGAGGAGCTGGATCTCGTTGCGAATCCGAAACAGGAGGAGCGCGCGAAGATGTACATGAGGGATATTCTGCACGTGGTTTGGCAGTGCCATTTGCTGCGTATTCTACACAGAGATCTGAAGCTCGAGAACTTTTTATTTGCCGATACCAAAGACGACAGCCCGCTCAAGCTGACAGATTTCGGTGGAGCAGCTTTCTTGGATGATGGCGAGTTCCTGCACGATGTCCATGGCACGCCGCTGTATACGGCACCGGAAGTACTCAAGCACAAGTATGCCTTCCCGTCGGACCTCTGGAGTTGTGGCGTGATCTTGTATCGACTACTGAGTGGTCGCTTTCCGTTCGAGTCTGGGGCGCTGCTGGATGAACGCATTCAACACGAAGAGGTCGACCTGGAGAGCGCACCCTGGACTGGCATCTCGGACGAAGCCAAGGATCTGGTGCGTCAACTGCTGGAACGTGATGTGTCCAAGCGTCTCACAGCAGAGCAGGCTCTGAAGCACTCGTGGCTTGCTCCAAGTGCTCCACTTTCACCGAGTGCATCCTCGACGGCCTCCGCCGCCGCTAAAGAGGCTACAAAGGGCATTGCTGGCCCTGCACTGAGCGGCACGCTTGTGCAAAGGCTACAGCTCTATCGATCGCTCAACAGTCTGCAACATGCTGTGCTGAACGAGGTCACTCGACTGCTGCCTCTCGAGTTGAAGCACAATGTGATGGTGCTCTTCAGTGAAGTTTCTCGTGACGGCAGTGAAAACGTGGGTCTTGAAGAGTTTGCAGCATACGTGGCTGCAGGCGGATATCGACTCACCAAAGGCGAGGCAAAGGGCTTCTTGCGCAATTTGGATTTGGACGGAGACGGTTTGCTGTCCCTCGATGAGTTCTGCGCTGCTTTACTCGACTGGCCGCAGCTCCAAAGCCAGCACCATGACGAGTTCGCCAAGTGCGCTTCTGAAGTCTTTAACATGGTGGACCAGGACCAGGACGGGTTGCTGAAGCTGGAGGACGTGGCGGAGCTGACTCCGTTCAAGGAGAGCGGAAAGCACTTGCATTCGTTCCGAAACGACTTGGACCGCTGCTTCCAGTACACTGATCGCTTAGGCCGAAGCAGCATCGACAGAGAAGACTTCCAAAACATGCTGCGCCTTCCTGCAGGCGCTTACGCCGCGTTCCCCAGGAGACTGAGGCTGTAGCAGTAGGTAGACAAGCATGACCACTATTAATATACCTATTGTAGAGCACATGGACAATTGAGTTGTGTATTTTTTCGTTCTGGCTGCATGTGCTGACATAAATACATAGATCATTTTCTGCGGGTTAGGAGGCGTGCTTCCAAATGGCTCGCCGCCTTGTGCTATTTCTCCGTCTATCGGGATGAAGGGGCTGTGGAGGACATGTGGTTGAAGGAGGACGTCTACACGACGATGCTCTGGCCGGCTGCCACGTGCAGGCCTGCCTGGCGGACGGGGCGGTTCAGCAGCTGGTTGACGCGATCCAGCGCCACCTGCAGCCTCGAGACTTTGCGCTTCTTGGACGTGTTGTTCTCGGACGGGGTGCTGTAGAATGCAGGCGCCGAGGCCGTAGACTTGTCGCTGTCGCTGTCCTCTGCAGTGTCCTCCTTCAGGTCCTGCATGTCCAGACTTGTGCTGCGTCGCAGGCTTGCGGTTGAGAGCGTCGTGGACGCCAGCGACCGGTCGGCCGTGGACGACGAGCTCGAGAGCTTCCGCTCAGCCGGGAGCTCCTCTACGTCGACGTTGCCGAGCACCACGTCATCTGCGTTCACGAACACGAGGCTCACGGGCTTGGGGGCCAACAGCATGACCTTCTTGACGTCCTGCAGCGTGAGGCGGTTCACGGGGAAGCCGCCCACGAGCTTGAGCTCGCTGCCCACTTTGAGCGTCGTGGCCACCTGCGTATCGCGTGTCACGGTGCTCACGAGGATGGCGCCTGTGCGCTTGCGCTTGAGCGTGAAGCCGGGCGCGGTGCGGCCGCCCCACATGATTTCGACGGTGCGCGGCGCCGAGGCCAGCGGCAGCGACGACTCGGAGGACGAAGAAGAAGAGGACGAGGAATTGTGCAGCGTCCGTCGACTGCGTCGATTTTTGCTCTTGGTCCTGGACGGGGACGCGAGCGCGGACTCGAGCTCTGAGCTGCGTTGCGGGCGCTTGAGACTCATACCTGTGTAGACTAACTGGTGCAGCGCTCGAAGACGGCGAATTGGATAATGACAGTCGGCGGGACTCCTCGAGTCTGGGAAAAGCAGGCTCGAGCGCACGACGGCGCAAGACGGGCGGTTCTGGCTTTTCTATGGAAGTCAGACCGCCACTGACCTGCGAGATCAGATACGCCTGCGAGACTGCGTAGATTCATACAGGTCGGATGAAGTTGTGAGGATACAAAGGATACCTGCAATACTGAAACCCTACTTGCTGATTAGAACGGCGTGGGAAGCGGTGCAAAACCATTACAAAGTCGATGCACAGTACTCGGCCCACCTCGAAACAAATTCACTTCGCTGAAGTGCTGTGCACGCAAGGCGAATATGGAGCACGGCGACGCATGGCTTGTAGGCTGGTGGCGCAGGTGACTTCCCTCCCGCGGGTCTTCGCAGTCTTTTCCTGATTTGCGAGCTGCAAACGGTGGTGTACGAGTGCGTTGCACTTGCGACTTGGGCACGCGGGGCAAGATGTGTCGGCGCTGCCCAGGCCAGCCGCTGGCTGTAACAACTTCAAGACGCACAGCAAAGAGTTGACAGAAACACGCATGGGGCGATTTGCTCGGTTCTCTCGGCGGTGGGCTCTGCTGCAGAGTCTGCGTCGCGGCAGTGGTGCGGAATCGAAAGCGTCGGGCCAATAACCCACAACGTTCGCTTGATCTAATTCTTGAAGCGTACCTCTTGGCGCGCCAAAGATCGCGATAGACCGAGAGCTCTTGTGTAGGTCGCTACATGTATGATTTTTTCGCTGGTTGCGCCGATTTCGGTGATGGCGTTCGACACAAATGCAGCAATTGTCTTCTGTGGATAGCTCCATAGCTGTACAGCCATTAGATCGTCGGCGATTGTCGAAGTAAATCCACTGCTGGGCAGTTCAGGGCGGAGCGCGCCCGCCCACAGGCCACCAACGCCACTTGCTGCCGGGGAAGTGTCAGTACGCCGAGGCACCCGAATCCAATCCTCCGTGCGAAGCCCGTCAGCTGAACTGAGGTGTCGCCGCGAATGGATTTTCCAGTACAAAACAGAAGCGCGACAACTTGTATACTAAACCAGCGCTTTGCAGTGAGCTCCTTGGCGTAATGCGGTGTTCGAGTCAAGGCAAGCATTTTCCTTATCAAACTTTTGCGAAGGTCGAGGTGCCCTACTGCAACCGACGCCGGAAATTTATCCCCAGCGCCTCTGCCATCGGAATGGTTGACCATTCTGGAACGGGCCCGCTCTCCCAAGCCAGTACCTGTGGCGTGGCCTTAATTAAATCCATCGCGAAGATGATACCCAGGCCACCTAGTGGCAGCAGCATTTGTGGCTCGCGAGACCTCGCAGGTGCTTGGGCTACAACGCACTCGATGGTGACGCTGAGAGGCACACATTTTGGCTCGATCTCTCCTAGATGGCCAGCCACTGTTCATATGACAATGGCTTTCAAGGACTGGGCGGTCAGCGCTGCCTTGATTCCTAGCTGTCTGAACGGACAGCCAAATCCAGCGCGGCGCTAGCTTTGGGACAACACGTGACTCGAATTGCTGACGACGCTGGCGCCTCAGTTCACCAAAACTACAGCAGCACCCTGGCTAGTAAGCCACACGACCATGGTAATGCTACGTGGCGCTTGCTGAAGAGAGACACCCGGATTCCGGCGCTCAAAAGCTTCATGTTGTCTCCCACTCTACATCTTCTGCACATTTCTCGATAATTACCTCGCGCTGGTCAAACCAATTGTAAATCTGCCGTTTCTTTGCTGTTATTTG
>KV725174.1:0-32068 GCA_000500205.2 Phytophthora lateralis
GTGATTCCCCCCTTTAGATCTTTGTCCCTTCACTTTTGGTGCGGTTTACTCCCAGTCCCCGCTTTTGTTTCTTTTGCGACCTTTCCCCGCTGACGCAAATATGGAAGTGTCTCATTTGATATGCTCATATTCAAGTGCAACGTTATACTGTACAGCTGCTTTTGCTAATTTCCTGCAAAGTCAGGAAGGTTGTTTCTGGTCAGGTACGACTACAAACGCATCGCATCGTGGTTTGAGAGTAACGAAACTCGATCCCAACTACTGCGAAGTACTTTGTTCATCGCATTCACGATTACAGCTAAGCCAAACGCGCACAGCATGTTCGGGTGAAGTGAAGCCTATCAGGATATGGTTGTACGGCTCCATCGTGGAACTACCAAGGCGTCCAGGAATTCATGCATCACGTCTCCCACCGTGTTGATGAGTTTCCGAGGCCCTCCATAGTCTCTTACGCGTTTGATAACACCCGTTTTAAAGTCAGGCAACATCAAAGCCCTGCCGATAGGCGGCCGAACTACTTCTTGAGCTCCGTGGTCCAGATAAACGGGTTCGACGACACCACTTCAACCTGCTCGCTCGCGTCGTCCACGTGGTTGGAACTACTGATAAGCCCACCAAATCCTGTCTCGATACCTGGACTGAGATTCCACTTGAGCCCTGAGGTCGTCGCCTCTTTACACAAGCCTGCAACGGGAATCAAGCCGCACGTCCGCGCCTCGAAGTGGAAGTTGGGAGTGATCACATGCCTAACATCAGGAACCAGCAGCCTCGCCGTCGTCTCGTCCGAGAGCAGTACTATCTGCTGGAACTTGTCCTTCCACCGGAAGAGCGCATTCACGTTCTGCATCTCCTGATCGAACCGTCCGCCCATCGCGCCAAAGATCATAACAGAGAACCGTTCGTCCGTGCCTTCCGTCTTACAGTGCTGCTCCTGCACTTGGTGGATCAGTTGCAGACATTTATCCAAGTCGTTCGTGTTCTGATTCGGATCTTGCAGCACTGTCGTCCCCTTTGCACTGAAAAACTCCCGCACGTCGTCCCGCAGCGAGTCCAGATCTCCTTTGATGTAGTTGGGTACCACGAGGTCCTGCGCCTCGAGTGCTACGCTGCGATCGTACAGGCGGTTGGCGCCACCATCGGCGCACACCGTGAGCTGCGCGTTACTCCACAGGTTCCAGAACAGCTCGGAGCCCTGCAGCCCCACGCCGTCTTTCTTGACGCGCCACGAGGCGTGCGCCGCATTGAGCAGCAGCACCGCGAGACGGGGAACAGCCTTCGGGTTGGACCAGAACGCGTTCGAGTGCAACTGAGTGGGCAGGTCCGGGCGGTTGATACTGGGCTGCGGCATGACACGAGGTGGAGGATAGCGGTGAGAGCAATGTAACAATCGTACTTACATGAAAATGTAGCCATGTTGAGCTTCAACGTCAGACTATTTCGTCGAAAGATCATTCCTCGATTCGCCCCCCCCTCCCCCCCAAAAGTCTCAAGCTCCCTNCTCCCCCTTCCTACCAAGATGACCATCAAGCTGTACGCGAACCTGATCAGCCAGCCGAGTCGTGCGGCGGAGTGGGTCATGCGGATCAAGCACCTGGAGCACGAGCTGGTGATGACGGACTTTGGCAGTCCCACCTTCACGTCGCCCGAGTTCCTGGCGCTCAACCCAAACGGGCTCATCCCAGTGCTGCAGGACGGGGACTTCTCGCTCTTTGAAGGCAATGCGATCATGCCGTACTTGGCCGAGAAGTTCAACTGGACGGACCTGTACCCGGCCGACGTGCAGGCCCACGCCAAGGTGAACCAGTACCTGCACTGGCACCACACGAACGCCCGCCTCATCACGCCCAGAGTGCTGGTTCCGCTCATGCACACCAAACAGAACGTCGCTACGCCGGAGGAGGCGGTGTTTATCAAGGGCACCCCGGCGCTCCTGACCAAGCTCACGGAGCTCATGGAGAAGTTCCTGGTGAAAGACTTTGTAGCCGAGACGGACCATCCCACGGTCGCGGACTTCGCGGCCTACTGCGAGTTCGTGCAGGTGGAGCTCATGGGCATCCACGACTTCTCCAAGTACCCCAAGTGCTCGGCCTGGCTGCAGCGCATGAAGAAGTTGCCTCACCACGACGAGATCCACGCCACGCTGGACACGTTCCTGGCCAGCTCGGGCTTGAAGACCAAGGCGAGCGCGTAAGCAAGACAAAAGCGAGTCTTTAGCTTGAACCCCCTTCCACTCGAGCTAACACAAGCGTGCAATTGACGTAAGAAAAATCATTTCTCTCATGAAAGTTTGCCCTCGTCGCACAACGACGAGAATTGACATCAACGCGGAGAATACTGCGGTACGATTGAAGACTATGAACTTGACAGCGTTCGCCTTGGGAATGGATGTCGCGTTCTGAATTTGCCCCACGGGGCTCACCACAAGCGGTTTCCTATGCTGAGCTCGTCCATGTGAACTGGTTGCCGATCAAATATGATATCGAGCACGAGACCGAGCGATTGTACTGCGTGTGACGCTGCTGTGACGGCAGAGCAAGGGCGACTTTATTGCGGACGCACGTGTTGGTCGCCGTCGAACGTCTACACTACAGCTACCTCGAGCGATGGTTGACGGCCTTCTCTGCGGCGATCAAGCCCGAGCAGGGGATCGCTCCGTCTCCTGGCCTCAGCAGCGAAGTAAACTTTCATGGACGTTTTCGTACCGGTATGCGCAAAGCCATTCCCATTTTTAAGTGGTCCCGAGATCTGTTCTTCATCCTGTCTGGATGCCACCTCGCAGGCTTCAACTTCTTTGAAAGCTCGTACGCAGTGCTCTACGGCCTCTACACAGCGGCGCAGCCCTCCAGCGACGGCAAATGGATCAACGTGCGCCAGTACAAGAGCGTCTGCATGATCCAAATGACTACCGGTAGTGGTCTGCCCTCGTTCGACGAGTAATAGCGATCATCACTCTAAGTTGAAGTTCTTTCGTTCTTATAACTGGGAAAACCTATACAGTTACTAGTTCCGCTCGTTCTCGTTCTTCTCCACACTAAATTATTTAATGTGCAGTAATTCTCTCTTACAATATTGCATGCCGCAGTAATTCGGAAAGTTGCATCGGAAAGGCAACTTCAACACGTTGCCCTACACTCACCGACTAAGGTCCAGTTTCCGATAGGCGAAACGGCAGATCGCCTCCCATTGGCCAAAATCTGAGCTCGAGTGTTCTTCTGAGAACAACCCAAAACGGGCCGCGAGCGGAGGCGGCAGACTCCAAGACGCGGCGTTCCTGACGCGCTCTCGACGGACCCGCGACCATCAGCGAGCTCTCGGCTGCGGCGACAAGCAGGTGCGTCTTGTTCCCACCCGACCCCAGCTTCTGCGGGCGTCGGAGACGCGCACGTCGCGTCAATCAGGCGACGCCAACTTCCACTGTGATTTCCCGCGCCTAACACTCGGATTTGCGTCTATTTTTAGGTTTCCGCAGTTATATTTCGCTGCTTCAGGAGCTCGTTAAACCCCTAAAAAGGACTATCCGTGGCATTTATTACGAGTGACAAGACCAAATGCAGTTCTTCAAGCAGCTCACGGACCCGGCGCTCAAGCGGCTGTACAAGTTCGTGCTCAAGCGCATGATCGGCCGCTTCCTGGCCGCGGACGAGCTGGATCTGGACCAGCTGGACGTGCACCTGCGCTCCGGGCGGCTGGAGCTGTGTGACCTGCTGCTGAACGCTGAGGTTATCAATGCCGAGCTCTGTGAGGCCCAAGGACTGCCCTTTAAGGTAAAAAAGGGCTATTTAGGCTCGGTTCGGGTCGCTATTTCCTACGCCAACATCATGAGTGAGAGCTGCTTGGTGGAGATCGACGACATTGAGATCATTCTGGTGCCACTGGACAAGGAGGAGGCCCAAACAAGGAAGAGCTATACAGAAACAACTGGGGAGAAGGCGGAGAAGCTGGTGGAGACGGAAACTACTGCAGAGAAGAAACCCGCGACGCCCGAACCCGTGGACGAGATCTCACAGGAAGGACTCGACTTTGTAGCCAGTTGGATCGAGCAGGTCACGTCTAAGATCAAGGTGACGCTGTCCAATATTTGCTTGCGGCTGGAGACGGGGGAGCAGCATAATGGACGTGATGTCGCGTTGCTGTGTAAGTTGCAGTGGGCGCAGTTTACGGACGAGTCGGCGTCCGAGGTACAGAGTGTTTACGGACGAAGCAGTTTGGACCACCCGGCGGGCATGCACGGCTCGCAGACGATGGGTGGCGGGATGCAATCCATGGCGGCGAGTACACTGTTTGGTATTTCGCAAAAAGGCATTAAATTCAGAGGAATTAGCATGGATTTACATCTAAGCTGCGAGGAGGAAGGGGAAGAAGACCGGTGGGATGATCGACGACGAACGGAATACAGCGACATGATGTTGCATCCATTCCTGGCTAGCGATGCGAGCAAGCAGTGCTACATTCAGGTGAAGCTGTCCCATTACGAGGCATTAGAGGCGCCAGCGATGGATGCGGACGTGTTCTTTCACTCTATTCGGATCGTGTTGCAGCCGCAGTACTTCCCGGAACTCGGGACGCTTATTGACGCATTTTCTGCAGACCCTGCGATGCTAAACGCACATCGTTTTGAAGATCGATATGCTTCAGCGGCGATGTTTAAGTCTATATGCGACGACCGGCCTGGTTGGATGACAGGGGGAGATGAAGATCAAGACGATGAAGATGGAGGTGCGCTTAACTTGTCGTTCAAGGAGTTCCAGCGAATTGAACAACTCCTTCTTCAATACCGACATACCCAGGATGAACTTCAGAATGCGCAGCAAAGCAGACACTCAATCGAAGGGGCGTCAACGTCACGTGGAGGACACCTTCCTTTTGAAACGCGAAAGTTATCTGCGGCGGAGAGTGTCGAAAGTATTGGATTGTCAGATTTGGAAGACGAGGATGACGGATTTTTCGAGTGTGAGACAGGGCTAGCTAATTCAATCGCTCCTGGCGCGCCGCTTGGAAGTTCGAGTGTGATGGGTCAGTCAATGTATGCATCAGCACGGTACGGATTCGACGAGAACGAGGCGGAAAGTAAGCATGACGACAGGAGTCACGTATCGTGGTCAACAACAGCAGCTCAGAATCGAGCGGCCCGGCAGGTGCGGTCTCGAGTAAAAGTTCATCTGCTGGAGTGCGAATGCGTCCTTCTTTATGATGACCTTCCCGACGATGACGACGGTGAGGAAGACGAAGGAGTCAACGAGCCACTAAGCGATCAGGAGAATGAAGGCTCGATGACTGACAGCCGTTTCCTTCGAGCTCCTGTGAGGCCCACAAAGTCCCTACCATCGGTGGACGGTCTGGAGCGCTTGGAGTTCTCATTGAAGGACATTATTTTTTCAAGCTTGACTTATGCGCAGTATTCATCACTTGCGTTTACGATTGGAGTATTTACGGTTACAGAGAAAACCCTTCCGCGCATGTCTTTAGATGCCGAGGAGGACGAAGCAGCGATGCTGTCAACGTGTGTACTGAAATTCGCTGACAGCTCCCCAGTTACAGGTCAGAGGGTCAATCTGTCAGCGAATCTGTCAGCTCAGTTGCGGATCGATTTTGAACCCGAGTCGGACGACGGTAGTCCAGCGGCGATCGCGTCTCTAGGTATACGAGTGAATGTCCAGCCGGTGCTGGTAGAATGGGATATGTATTTGCTAGATCGAGCGCACCGCCTTTTGGCCCTTCTTGAAGAGGATACATCTGCACCAAAGCGAAAAGCGGCATCAACCTCGGTTGCTAGGGAGGAAACCAAAGAATATGCGAAGAAGCTAGACATGACGACCGAATGCGTCCAGGTAACACTGCGGTTTCCAATGGTCAATAGCGATCTGATTCGCTTTGGGCCTTCGTCGAAGCGTGGCTTGTGCGAAGACAGACTTTTGATGACGCTCGAAGGCGTGAAGATGGCATCATATTCTCTCCGTCCGGATGGCGAAGGCGATGAGGCCGCTAAAGCAGGGGGCCCACTGCCGCCTCAATATAGAATGGGGGGCTCGTTACCATGGCTGGGAGAATTCAACGCTTCATTTGACAACGCGAAAGTTTCTTTGCTGACTCCTGAGAATGGTAACCAGCGTAATTCCCGCTTGGAAAAAGCCGTCCTTATTACTGCCTTCAGTGACGAGCGCTCTGGTGAGGTTTGCACCTTGCGTTTGCGGCTTCAAACACCGTCGCGAGAAGACATGAAAAATGCGATTGCAAGCAAGCAGCACCTCTCCCAAGATGCTAGTCAAAGCCCTGACGGTGCATCGGTTGGTAGCTCGCCCGATGATGTTAGTGGGGACGACAACGATGGAGGACGAGTTGGGCTAAACGGGTGGAATCTGGATGCTTTGGGGCGTACAGAATCGTATGAGAGTGCAGCAGCAGCCGCTTCGCTATACTCGGTGGAAATTAGACTCCCCCGTGCGAATGCGGTTTTGTTCAAGTCATCGTTGGACCGATTGATGGTACTTTTTGACGCGCTCTTGATGATCAATCCAATCGATGTCGACAGCTATAATCAAATGCTCGCTGCGGCTGCGCTTCGGAACCGCCTGATGCCAAGCTACATGAGTTTGAATCTCACGTTGGGTGAAGGTACTGTCCGAATTTGCGACTACGTTGCCTTGCCTGCTTCTCCGCCCGCTCATCGGCCACAAACAACTGGTATCCACGGAGATGAAGAAACGGCGATGAAATCGCCAGAGCCGGAAAAGATTTTGTTCACGTACCACTTTGCGTTTCAAACACTGAAGGTCTTCCAGGTTTCTCAGTGGATGGGGCAATTGGTGTCGCGTGTTCACGTATTGGCCCAAAACACCACTTTGCTTGAAGAAGACGGCCGCACGAACCAAGTTGTCCCAATCACCTACAGGACTCCTTTCGGCGTTTCGAAAGCCCCAATCTTCTTCATGGGAGTTGACATTTCTGACCAAACAAACGAGATGCGTGAGATGAAAGTGGAGCTTCATCTTTCTCACCTTAGTCTGCGGTATGACGTTCGTTCGAAATGGCTGTTCCAAATGCTAGATATGCTGCTGATGGAGTATCCCATTCCGATTATCCCACTGGACTCGGCGAGCATGTCGGACGAGGAGAGCACAAAAATCTTCGAAACCATTAAGCGTGATGGCAATTATGATGCTGTTCCGTTGGCAACGGCCCCAAAGACTGTATTTACGAAACTATTTGTCAATTTCTACGACGTCATTGTGGATTATGCCCCTCTGACAATCACCTCACGAGTAATTCTCGTGCTGGGCAAGGTAAGTGTATCCTCGAATGTTGTAACAGGCGCTGTCATGCAAGGCTACAAAATATCTGCAGGGGACTTGGAGCTCTTCCTGACACAATCACGTGCAAGCTACGATGAAATTGACGAGGTTCTGTTAGGCAATGATCTCTTCCTCCGCAGTAGCTCCAAGAGTACGGCTAAAAAGGCGATAAAGTTCGCCGATACGTATGGAGGTGCCGGCGGTAGTAGTCTGGATGCTGAATACCCGTCTCTACTTACTTTCTTGGAGAAATTTGGCTTCTTGCAGATCGTCACGATGGATTTTGTGGACGTATTCCTCCGCGTGCTGGTGCCGCCCTCGACACTTGACACATCTCGCTTGGAAGAAAAACCGTCGGCTCCGTCGACATCTCCGGAAATGTCAGTGGAATTGAATTTGGGCACAGCCAATATTTATGCGTGCTTCGATTCCTTCAACACGTTGATTGAGTTGCTCTCAGTGTGGACGGATCAACTTGCAATCGAGCAGGAGCCGCGCGATACCACTGCATACGTAGGGTTGGATGGAGAGAACGATTCATCCAGTGTGTCGGTTGTCACAAACTTGAGTCCAGTTCCCACCAGCAGTATGCGATCTATTGGGGCTCCTTCACCCGACCTATCAAGTGCTCAAGCAGGTAGCGATCGCTCGTTTGCAGGGGATTTCTCTACTACTGGCAGCATTCGAAGCGAGCGGCTCTCCATCGGGGAAGGCAGTGACGCTGGTGGCAGTTCCAGTCGGGGTTTCATTAATATTCTTGAACAGATCGATGAAGACGCTTTCGGTAGTGGGAAGAAGATTTTTCCTGGGAAAATCGTGGCGACAGACACTGAAGCTCGCCTGTTGCGCACGCGCCTGGATGCGATTCAAAAGGAAAGGGACCGCATGGTGAATGGCCCCGAACACGATGACCAGTTCTCAGCGTCGGAGTTACGATTGCGATATCAGCAAGAGGAAAGGCGGAAGTCCACGAAGCCAATTCGCATTAATGAGTTGGTTATCGAGGACTACTATTCCAATACGCGAGCATTCGACGGACACGCAGATGAATCTGTTGGGGCCTTTTTAATGGAACCAGAACCGACCCACGATCATACAAAAGTGAACGCAAGTGGAGAGGACCCTTGGTTTTCCTCGGGAAGCGCAAACTCGCCGAGTGGATCACTGCATATGAGCTCTTCTCCTGAGAAATCAGCAGTCCTCTACAATGAGCAAGCAGCACGATGGCTTGCACCGGACAGAACTAGAAGCGACGCTGGTGAAGAAGAAGTTGCATCAGCGAGTGAAGGGTCAGGCGAGGACTTTCCTTTGTTTGAGCCTGTTGAAGAGAAGCCCCCCGCTCCTCGGTCGGCAATGGCCACAAGCGCGCCTCATAGTGCCATGCAATCAACTGAGAGCCCCAGCGACGATACCGCGTATGATCTCGAAGGTGATGATGAGGATGATGACTTTGATGCGAATCACTTTCCAATGAGTGCATTCCCAGCCGCTTCTAAAAACTGGTGGGGCATGCAGAACAGACCCGATGAAGTAGAGCTCAGCGATTTGCAGACAGAAGAAACTGCATCGTCATTTTCTCACCGTATGGACATGTTAGAGGACAGGAGTGTGCACCTGCCATCCAGCGAGGCAGGCGGTGAAGAAGCAGGCGATCCCAACGGCAACGACATCTTTCCAAACGCGTTGTCCATGTCAATTATCGATGCTGGGGAAGACGAGGGGAAGGAAGTTGAATTGGACTTTGCACTTGACAGTGATCTTCAGTCTCGATTCAACCGAATGTTTGAAATGGAATCGGACATTGATCAGGAGGTCGAAGATGATTTGAACGATGGTGACGACGATGATGGTAGCGTAGCGGATCAGGACCGCCCAGCATACCTTCAACTACGCGGACAGGAGCAGCGGCAGAACCCTTCAGTGTCATCATCTCCTCGGATTATCCCAACGCGGCAGGCGTCGTTTTCATCAACTAGTAGTCATCCGGGCGCTCCCTCATCATCGTTTGGAATACCGACGGTGTCTCCACCCGACCAGCCAACAGCACGCTGGTTCTACGATGATCAGCGGTCTGATGATGTCGGCCCGCCCATGACTGGCCCGCCGTCGCGGATTTATCCACACCACGTTGAGATTCCGATTGGTGGCTCCGCGACGTCGCTTTCATTTGGCGAGAAGGAATGTGAAGACGCCATTCGATCCATCGCGAGAGAAAATGCGGCGCGCAAGGTGGAAGCGATGGCATCGATCGTCGTGCAGCACATATTGTTGCGTAACTTCAATATCTGCATGCGGTTCTTTGGTGGGTGTGACTGGACGCGTGATGCCAGTGAAGCTGTAAGACTGCACCCTTCAAGGGACCACAGCGAGGAGCCCCAGGGGAAATCACAACCTGACAGTGCGAAGGCAAAGAAGGAGAAACTTTTAGATGCGTTGCTGGACAATTATGTGCCTTCGGATGGCGGCGACCTCTTTGAAAACGATAGCAGCTCTCCGCTATTTACCGGTGCGAAAAGTGCACCCACGGCTTCCTTTATGAAGCGTGACCCAGCAACAAGAACAACGCGGGCTGCATCCAGCGATAGTGCACCTTCTCGAAAGCGTTCGTTGAAGAAGAGCGGACGTAAGACGGAAGAAATGCTCGAATTGGTGGTCACTCGCATTCAGCTACGCTTGGACTTGTTTAACGAGGCCGATACGCAGCCGTTGGCATCCCACACTGTGTTGGCACTGGGCGATATGGAGTTGCTAGACTACATCTCCACATCGCAGATCCGCAAAATCGTGTGCTACTGGAAGTCAGAAGCCACCCACCCACGGGAAAGCGACAGCTCTATGGTGCGGCTGCAGCTGATAACCGTACGACCCGGGTCTAACCTATGCGAGGAGCACCGTCTCAAGGCGCGGTTGTTGCCGCTGCGCATTAACCTCGATCAGGAGGTGGTGAAGTTCCTGCGGCAGTTCGTTCCTACTGAGGAAGCCCCTGCGCCTAAGAAGCGCCCGTCCCGACAGCAAATCGGTCCGATCCTAGACGACACGGACGATGAAGTCGAGATAACGATGCACGAGGGCGGGATGGAGATGAAGCCAATTGGAGAGAGTGCTCCAGTGGAGACAGACGTAAGCCTGGGTGCATGGTTTTTCCAAAGCATTGACATCAAGCCATGCAAGATCAAGATCGACTATCGGCCCAATCACGTGGACTACGCGGCGCTGCGTGCTGGCGACTATCTGGAGGTGATCAACCTGTTTGTGTTAGAAGGTATGGAGTTGGTTCTACGCCGTGTGCAGATGAGCGGCTTGGACGGATGGGCTGCTCTGGGCGAGCATGTGCTGGTGTCATGGGTGCAGGACATTTCGCGACACCAGATCCACAAGTGCGTTGCAAGCGTGTCGATGCCTCCTCTGCGTCCGTTTGTGAACATTGGCGCAGGTGCGGCCGATTTGATCTTGCTACCAATGGAGCACTATGGGCGCGACAGACGCCTTGTGCGTGGTCTTAAGAAGGGCGCGTCCAGTTTCCTCAAGTCCGTGACGATCGAGACGCTGAACACGGCTTCTAAAATGGCTCAGGGCACTCAGGCGCTGCTGGAGCATGCGGACGATGTTGTGTCGTCTTCGTCGGCCTTGCGTCGCAAGCAACTGAAGTACCGACAGGCAGGCAGCCGCATCGCTCGCAACTCGCGCCGTATGGGCGGCGGTGGCATCCGCAACGCGCAGGACACGGGCGGAGGCATCGGTGGGCGTCAGTACCTGACGCAGCAGCCGGCGAGCGCTGCGGAGGGTTTCGGCCAGGCCTACGACTCGCTAGCACGCGAGCTGCACGTGGCTGCTAAGACCATCGTGGCCGTACCACTCGTCGAGTACAAGAAGACGGGCTCGCAGGGCTACGTGCGCTCGGTCATCCGCGCGGTGCCCGTGGCGGTGCTGCGGCCCATGATTGGCGCCTCCGAGGCCGTGGCAAAGGCGCTCATCGGCGTGCGCAACGCCGTGGACCCGGAGCTCAAGGAGGACATCGAGAACAAGTTCAAGGACTTTCGGGCTATCTGAGCAGCGCGCTCGTGCCGAGAGGAACCGCGACCTCGCCTGCATGTGTCACCGATAAACATTTATTACCGAATTCAATATTTTAACTTGCTTTTTGCTTTTCAGCGTGCTGAGAACATCACGAATGCTATTGTGGATCAACATCCGACATGGGGACAGGAGAAAGCCACATCGTGCAAACTGACTCAGATGTCAACCAACAACTGCTACGTTGGGCATTTTGATTGTACAGACAGATCGCACACATCCATTGCGCATACCCAAATAGCCCCCTATTAATAGTACATTGCCACCGATGGATATTCGCCACCGTCAATGCTATTGACGTCTCCTCCATTACCACATCTCACCGCTGCAATGGTGCCACACGCGTCGGTCTCGTCAATGTGGCACGTGATGCTGCTCCCGACTGGGTGTAGCAATAGTCTTCTTACTGTACCCGTCCCGTACGTTTTATATATGGTTCTATACGTGTCCGGATAAGTTGGTATGACTAAGCGAGCGCATATAATCCGGACTCAAGTATACAAGGGGATGTCAGAGCTGATCCCGCCGCTGATTTCAGCGGCGACCATGTGTGTTCGCGGCACTCCTTCCCGCTCGGCCATTTGCGCCATATCGCACAGCCTTCAACTAGCAGCGCGCCACGAGATTTTGCTGGCTGCAGCACCCGCTGCTGGGCCCAATACTTGTTGTAACACGTATCAACGCACGCAGTAAGCTTAGCAGAGCCTGGCAATCCATCATGGTCGCCATTGTTGTCGCGAATCAAAATGGGCCCGTCTCTATCGCCACAAATCTGTCTTTATGTAACTGCCAAACCACTTGATTTCACTATGGTTCGATCGGCGAGGTGGCGTTGCTGCTGCCACAGGTGAATAATGGTGGTCCACACAATTCCTAAAATACGTTCTTCCCGTGTGCTGGCACCGCTTCACAACGCGAAAAAAACTCCACCGAGTATGGATCACCCCGCGCGACTTTCACCGTGGCTCCACTTCGCTCGCTCACGGGAACGCGCGCGCGGGACACTGCCAAGTTTTGGTCCTTTTATGTATGTAAAGGATATCATTGACATTAGTGTGGGCCACCATTGTTCACATGTGGCAGCAGACACTCCGCTCTCCGGTAGAGGCCATCGATTGTCTGACTCCTTTCCGTTTCGGCGTCATTGGCGATCAGGGCAGCAGTCGACAGCAGCAGGAAGGAAAGCAGGCCGATCTAGTATTGCCGCGCGCTTCCAGTCTCCTACGCAGCCATGAGGACGGCGACCGATGTGTCCACCGACGACTTGGTCAACAGCCTCCTCAACTCCGTCACCTCCACGTCCTCGGACGCCACCGACTCGACGTCCACCTCCTCAGTCTCGGCGTCCTCCTCCTCTGCGTCTCCCAGTGAAACGTCCTCCTCCTCTGCGTCTCCCAGTGAAACGTCCTCCTCCTCCTCCTCGTCAGCGTCTTCCGCGGCGACTGTCGCCCCCAAGACGACGAGTCCGGCCACCACGAGTCCCAGAACCACTAAATCTCCCACGTCCAGCACCTCAGGTTCCGCGTCCTCCGAGACGGCGACAAGAGGCGCCGCCAGCAGCAGCAGCAGCAGCAGCAGCAGCGAAGACGACGGCAGCGGTGGCGGCGCTGCACTCTCCATCGGCATCGCCATCGGCGTCTTGGCGCTCGTTGTGGCCGTGTTGCTGTTCCTGCGGTCGAGGCGGAGACGGGCGCAGAAGGAGCGCGAGTCAGCGGCCTCACCCCCCACGGGGGCCACGTGTCTGACGGTGCCGGCCGACCGCGGCTTCAAGCAGGAGCGGGAGCTGGGCTTGCCCGAGATGTCCATCGAGCTGCCGCCCGGCCACTTGGGCTTCAGCAAGGGCCTCGACATGAGCTACGCGTCGTCGTCGGCGCGGTCCAGCGCGGCCAGCAACAACTTTAGCTCCAGCGTCGCCAGCAGCACAGACAGCAGCGTCTTCAACACGCAGGGCGGCGTGAGCCCCACGTTCGACAGTCGCAAGATGGCCAGCTACTCGTACCAGTACCGTGCGTCGAGCGACGGCGAGAATGCAGTTGCCAACTCGTCGCAGCACAGCAATGGCAGCACCACGTTCCACCTCACGGGGCTGATTGGCAATGGCAACACAGCGAGCAACCGAGGAGCCAACGCCGATGGCTCGCGCGGCCGCAAACTGTCGGCTCCGGACGAGTACGCCGAATTGGTCACGGCGACGAACGCGCACGGGCAGATGGACATGGACGCGCACAGTAGCAAGAACCAACCGCAGGAGCTCCACGCCGACTTTACCACGAGTCACAACGGATGCAGCATGGGGCCCGACGCAGACAACCACAGCTTCTTGGCACCTCTGCCGACCCGCGCACCGCCGATGGCCGTCCGGGAGCCGTCCGTGGTGCGCGCGTCTGAGGAGAGCATGGGTCCGGACTCACCCGTGGCTGGCCGAAGCAAGCGGACAGGATCCGTGTACGACACGCTCCCAAAACTGTCTGGAGAGAAGATGACGGCGTCGTTCGTCCGACCCTCCGAGGACGAGGACCCGCGCGGCGTGTCGGTTGCATCCTTCCTGTCCGAGTCGTCCATCTCGTCCACGTCCACGAGAGACAGCGCGGCCACCTCCGCCCGCGGCTCGGCGTACGTGGCGTCCATGCCCTTGCTGCAGCAGCTTTCCAGCGCCGAGGATAGCGACTACGGTGAGGACCACTCGTCCGAGCGCGCGTCCACCGACTCGACGGACAGCGCCAACATGACGCGCTCCGGGTCGCTCATCGCGATGAACCTGGACGCCAAGGACGGCTGCAGTGAGATCGCCATCTAAATGGGGGCAAGTGGATGTATTTAGCAGTGGATGTCGTTGTCAGGTTGAGCGACGGCGGCGCGGCTTCTTCGTAGTTAATGGAAATGGGGTGGAACAGGAGCTGCACGCTGCCGAGCATAATAAATGAAGCGAAAGCTTGTGTTATGGCGTTTTTGAAACTCCTTTTGCCTACATCCAAGCATCAACTTCCTCAGTTTTCATCTTCATTTGTCCTCGCTCCTCTTTCTCTTGCTGCTTAGTTGATGTCAGCGGGACGCAGGGACTGGGCGCGGCTCTCGTCCGACTGGTCCGGGTTGTTGTAGTCCACGTCGGCAAAGTAGTGCGGTTGGCGCTTGCGCGTGCGGCGCAGGTGTCCAGGCTGCAGGTAGTACTGGTCAGGCTCATCGGCCTTGGTGGCCAAGCTGCCCACGTTGTAGCCGCGCGAGCGGTAGAGCGTCTTGTTCGGGTAGTAGGGAACGTGGTCCCCCAGGTGGTTGGCGAAGGGTGCGTCCGAGTGGCTGCACGTCTCCTCCTTTTCCCAATTGGCGGGGTCCTGGCCGCCCTCTCCGGGCAGCGAGTCCGTGAGGTGGTGCATCCACAGGTGCCACTGGGGCGGGATGAGCGTGCCCTCCACCTCGTCCCACGAGTCCACCTGGTACTCGGTCCAGCGGTGCTGGCCGTAGACCTCAGTCGGGTCCTCGTAGTACTTGAATCCGTTCTCGTCCTGGCCTACCAAGCGCCCGAACTTGACGTCGCCAGGGTTGTAGAGCTTCCAGAGCGTGCCCTTCCAGCCGTAGCGCTTGTTCGCCTCCAGGTACTTCTCGAAGATGGTGTAGAAGGAGCGCGTCTGCGTCTTAAGCGCCATGTTGAGCGGCTGACGCTGCAGCAGGCGCCCGCCCACGAGCGCCGCCTGACGACCACTAGCCATGACCATGTTCACCTGTCTGCGATACTGGAGGACGATTCAGAGCCGCAAAAACTCTGCCCCCTTTAGAAAGCGCACTTAAGCGAGTTTGAAGTGGACCACCGGGAATCATTCTAAGTGCGAGTTGAAGTTTACATCATTTCACGCTCGATGGACTCTCCAGCTTCGATGTTGTTCCAGGAGGACGCCCCACAAGTGGATGACGCGTTTGCTGAGTCCATGGGCTTCGTGACGACTTATCTACGAGCGGTGGAGAGTGCTCGACTGGACCGCCTTGTCAACGATCCCTACGCTGAGCCACTCACCCGGAAGCAGCAGCACAAGATCAAGAAATTCATGTCTGGGATGTCGAACGAGATACATCCTCGATCGGAGGACTTCATTGCGTTCCGTACACGTTACTTGGATGAGGCACTCGCCCAGCGCGACCCCAGGATCCTTCAAGTTGTGATCCTCGGAGCGGGGCTGGATGCTCGCGCGTACAGGTTGGAAACCCTCCGTGGCTGTCACGTTCTCGAAGTCGACCAAGCCGGTGAAATGTTCGACCACAAGAGCGAAGTAATGACAGAGCTGCACGCTCCACTTGTCGCCCAGAAGGTCGACTGCATTGTCTTGGACCTGGCTGAAGGAGGCTTGGAGCCTGGTTTGATGGGGCGTGGATTCAACCCGATGATGCCAACTTTCTGGGCGATGGAGGGGCTCATCCCGTACATTGAGCGCCCCCGAATTGTGGAGCTTTTGACTGTGGTCGATCGTTTGTCAGCCCCCGGTAGTGAACTTTGGGCCGACATACCCGGTAAGTTCGTGGCCGACCCTCAAGAGTGGGGAAAGCGAGCTATGAAGCACGGCGAGGATGACCCGGTGCACGGAGTGCTGAGCGAGATTCGCTGGGCTGTCGAGATACAAGCGTCTCTGGGAACTGGTGCAGACCATTTCGGACGACACTGGCTGCCGATGCGCTCCCCCAAAACGAAGCAGCAAGTTCCGTTCTTTTTCGTCGTCGCCAAGAAGCCGATTTGAAGGTACCCGAAGAGTAGCTGCGGATCATGTGCTCCAGGCTTCGGCGGCCAGGCAGTTTGAAATTGAGTTGACCATTGAACAAGCCGTGACGTACCGCAGCTGAGCCAGTCGCTGCTGAAAAATTGAAGGTCGATGAGACCGGAGTAACGCGGTCAATTCAACTCGCACATTGCTCCAACAACTCATAATTCCCACTCCGCTCGCATTCGATACTATGGCGCCAGCAAACATGTGCATGAACACCTAGCAAATACAGTCAAAGCGGTAACTCAGCAAGTTGAGATGTCAAGCGACCAGAGCATCTCATCGAGACACTGGTGGCAGTCCTGCATGCCCTTCACGGGGCTCAGTGACCCAGCACGCGAGTCACCAGATGTCGCTACAATTGGGACCGTTGATGCCTCTGCAGGCACGTAGGAGACTGTTTTGTCGTAGCGGCAGGAGTGCACAAAGCCCCGCAGCAGCACGAACCAAAGATGATTAGCCCATTATTCCCCTTAGGGCGTCCTATAGGTACGTAGCCTACAGAGTCCGAAAGGGCTAATGCCTGAGCAACCCTCCCCACCTCCAGATAGGCACACGGCGACGCTAGTAAACTTTTCTGCTACGTCTTGTCTTGAAGAAAACTTGGACGGTGTTTAGTCTCGTCATGCAGGTCGCGTGACGTGACATCCGTTGAGCACCTCTCGAGTCGACGCAGCATTCTCCTCCAGCCTTACGTCCGCGCTGTGAGGTCCGCTTCCTCCTCCTCTTCCTCCTCTTCACCTCGGCGGAGGAGGCGCTGGAGCTACGAGGGCGCTGGACGGAGCGAAATGAAAAGTGAGAGTTTGCTGGAGCAGCGAAGTCTCGGTGCGTACCTTCGAGAACACCTTTGAATTGGCTGCGGGTGCTGGGTTCATGAGAACAATGTCGAAGTGCGTTCGAGGGAGGCAATTGTGTAGGTGGTGTACAATGTTCCTGGCAGTGCAGAGCTTTAGGTTAGACTTGAGAGAGCTGCACGGACAGACCTTCCCATGTCAGCAAGCCCAGCCCCTCACTAGTGCATTACATGTTCCTACACTGTGAAACATACGAAAGTTCATTAATCAATAGCCGACATTTCACATGTCGCCTCTGGATTTCAGACTTGTGACATCGGGGAATGGGGGGGTTAAAAAATACGGCATAATATCTATTTCCACAGGTTTCGTTTCCACTGAATAATGCACAGCCGCAGCAGCAACTGCAAAGTCGGGGAAATAATAAAGAAGACTGGTGCTGGTTAGTTTGTCTTATATACATGTAGTTGGTGGCCTTCATGTATAACAAATTCTACCGCAGACGAATTCAAGCCGCCACTACGGAGCAGGACATGGGCTCAAACTACTACGTCGGCGCGCAGACGAAGGCTTAGCAGACTCCTGTCAGATGCACTGGCATCCCAACACCGACAACCGCAGCAACCAAGAGTGGAAATGACTACTACGTCACCCCAACTCCTGCCCCAACGTCTAAAGTGCCCCCACCCCAGCTCCGACAACCACCGAACCAGCACAAACTATACGAGTAAACCAGTAAACGACTTAGACTCCGCAGCAAATAATATCAATCGATGTATAACAGATTATGTTGTTGGGCTACATCAAAACTTACACGTGTCTCTTGTCAAGCAGCACGTCACGATAGGAGAAGTCCATTCGGCCAGGCACATCACACGAATAAAGTATCGAAGAGCAAGCGAATGGGCGATCAAAGTGGTCAGCAGGGAGTAATGAGTCCCCATCGACCACTTCGAAAGCACACCACACTCGCACCTCGCACGAAGCACGCCAGCATCTACAGCTTCAACGGGGGTAATGAGCCTCGATCAACTGAGTCTGCTGGCGCGACTTCACGTAAGGCCTACCAAGCCTCGGCGCTCCACATCCAGAAATCTTCAACGAGAGATTCGCCACGACAGAGAGAAGTGATTATCTGCTCGCCGAAGTGGACAGTAAGAAGGGTAATGAGCCTCCTCTCCACTTGCCACCACTGTGACGCAGTCGAAATTGATTGGAACCCCGTCCTTAGCTGCCGTCTGGGAGAAATGAAGTCCCGTGTAGCGCGGCTTCCAGATTTTGAAGAGTTGAAATGCGCACGATAAGAGGCAGAAATGAGTGCCTCATACGTGTCAATCCACCACGCCAACCGTTCCTTTAACTTGTCTCCAATCGTGTTCTTGCTGCAGCATTCGACAGGCACGTGTCCAGCTTTCGTCGAAGTTGCTGCAGGCGATCATCGGTGCCACTGACCTCATCAGACGCCCGCTTCCGGCCAAAGCGTTGTTGCGTCTGCGCCGGCACCTCTGGGGACTTGCTCGCAACCTCCATCAACTTCACTGGGGTCACTTCCTTCATTCCATCGACGAAGTCAATTCACGACCACTCGCCAAGCACGAGTTCAGCTTCCGTCGGAGTTGTTGCAGGCGATCATTGGTGTCGCTGATCTCCTCGGATGACCGCTTACGGGAACGGCGCTGTCGCGTCTGGGCCGGCACCTCTAGGGAGTTGTTCACGACCTCCATCATCTTTACAGGCGTAGCTTCCTTCATTCCATCCGGCAATTCCTGATCACCAGCGGCCGTACGTTCCGGGATCGGACGCAAGTGACGCATGCGCTGCTGCCGGCGCTTGAATGCCCAGTAGGTAAAAATGACGTAGTTTCCTCCGACATCATTACCCCCTTGCACGTCCCGCGTGCGATAGCGGGTAGGGATGGCAACGGGAGGCACAATGTAGCCGTTCGAGTCTTCGTCCGTCTCTCTTGTCGTCCAGGAGCTCGCCGCCGTGGAACTCTGCCTCTGCTCCAGAGCCTCTGTCCGCTGCGTCTCCAGGTCCTGCTCCTCCTGTCCAGCCGCCTCCATCTCGCTGCGGAGCGTGCTGCTCTCCTCCTGGTGCTGCAGGGCCTTGGTCTTGGCCTCTGCGAGCTCCGCGGCCACCTGCTCGCTGTGCTGCGAGAGCGCGGCCACGTGCTGCTCCAGCGCCGTGCGGTCGTACGCGTCGTTCGTCATGGTTCAGTCGAAGATACTGTTCGTGGTCAAGTTGGTATGCGCGCGGTGAATTCGAGTAATACCGCTCCGACACGATGGTCCTTATCCGGTCTTTCGGCCTGCTATTCACATCCTGGATACTCGCTGGGAATACCAACAAAGCGCAGCTTCTCCTCCAGCGTTCGAAGCTCCTTATCATTCACGGCATCAACCTCTTCGTCAACCCACTCCTCGGGAATGAAGTACTTCAGCATGTTCTCCACGCTGTGCTTGAGCGCCACGGAGGAGCTTGGGCAGCCCGCGTAGGAACCGTCGAGCTGTACCATGACTATCTTCTGATCGAAACCCTTGTAGAACATGTCGCCACCGTCGTCCTGCACTGAGCGTTTGATATGCTGCTTCAGCGGCTCCTTGATCAAGTCACCACCTCATCATCCTCGAGCGGGATCGTCGTGTCCTACAGCGAGCCGCAAAAACAACATCTCCATCAGCTCAGAATCTCAAATCATTAACAACAAAGCCTTGGTCTCTCATCTCACCGTGATGATCGGCTCGTCGGACTCCATTCATCGCCATACACGAGAGGCACAGCAGTCCATAGTCGTTGGGGAGATCTCGGCGTTTAAAGCCTGTCACCAGCAGTAGCAGAAGTACCATCTCTCAGCTGCACCCACCGACAGTAAGTCGACGTACGGACCAGTCCCCGTCCTCCGTCTTGGTGAACGAGATAACCTTGCTGAAGAACACGCTGGCAGCTGCGTGGGAACACGTTGATTCCTGTTGGCTGCGACTTGCGAAGGAGATTACGAGCTGATAGTATAGTAGACGGCATCCTCCAGCTTGCCCGCCGTTGGCGAGAGCAGAACAGATATAACACCGTCGGGCGAGTCAAGTGCAGCAGCGACCCATCGACCTCTTCGCGCCCACCATGATCAAAGACGAAGGTATTATGAAGAAGGTGCTCTGAAAGTGGTGCAGCACCACATCAGAATAACACAAAACCGCCGAGACTACATACCTTGTTTGACAAATATTCAATATTACAGTTTATTATTTATCAGTGTGACGTTTTACTTGATGTAAGTCAGTCTGTCAAACCAGATAGCAGCTCATTAATGCCAAAAATAAGATATAGAAGGAGGGAAGCCACCATCCATCAAGCGACACAAGCGACAACGAAGCAGACAAGAACTCGCCATGGCGAGCAGTGCGGCGAGAGAAGGCAAGCGCGGCGCGTCCACCACGGAAGCCGCCATCGCTGGCGCCGTGTCCGGGGGTCTGTCCCAACTCGTGACCTACTTGCTCTCGCTTGTACCTCACTCTTGTCTGCTACATTGTATTGCTCAGGTGCGACGCGGTTGGTGGCAGCACCATTAGACCTTCTCAAGATCCGCTTTCAGGTGCAGCCTGGCGGACGCGTAGAGGCCAAATACACCGGACTATTGAAGGCAGTGCGCAGCATCTACGCCGAGGAAGGTCTTCGCAGCTTTTGGCGTGGGAATCTGGCGGCCTCGGGCCTCTGGGTGGGCTACTCGGCGTTGCAGTTCGCCAGCTACCGCGTGCTGACCCGTTGTTGGGAGCAAGATAGAGATGGCGCAAACAGCACGGCACCGTCAGCCATGGTCTGTGCTGCCAACGGAGCGGTTGCCGGTGTCACTGCGACTGTTACTACGTACCCGCTGGACCTGTTTCGCACAGCATTTGCCGGTCAGGGTATGCCCAAGCGTTTCCCGACGATGAAGAGCTTGGCGGTGCACATGTGGACGACTCAAGGCGCTCGTGGGTTTTACAGTGGGTTGGGTGCCACGATTTTCCAGATCGCTCCGTACATGGGACTGAGCTTTGGCATCTACTCGGCGTTGAATGAGGTGTCGGTGAAATACCGCAAGAAGCAGGACGAAGACGATCCAGATGCGTGGATGTCTCTGCCGACGGCTCTTTCGTATGTGGGGAGTGGCGCCGTTGCTGGATTGCTGTCCAAGCTGGCGGTGTACCCCTTGGATACAGTCAAGAAGCGCATGCAGATGCGCTACGTGCCGCGCTGCCAAACCTACGGTGTCATCCCGGTGTACTCTTCGAGCTGGGGCTGCTTCTATGACGTGCTGAATCGTGAAGGCGTGCGCGGGCTCTACAAAGGCACCGTTCCCAGTCTACTGAAGTCCGTCGTCGCAGCTAGTTGCACCTTCGCAACGTATGAGCTCGCGCTCGAAGTGCTACGGCACCTATCGGTGCACGAAGACCGCGAGGAATGGCGTGAATTGGAGACCCTCGACAGAGAGTAAACCAGTGTGCGACGAGTATTTATCCTGGACACCAAGAGGGGTTGAAGCACTCAATAGATCATGTTGTTGTACCAGTACTGTAGGCGAACATTGTATGGTGTGCGGTACGTACTATTATGTAAATACGGCGTCTGGGATGCGTCCGACACATACAAGAAGGTAGAAACCGGACTAATAAATGACTGGTCGCCGATGAAGCGGTTGCCGACGAGTTGGTTTCAAGCTCATTTCGACTTTGGCGTCTCTTCTAGCAAGCAAAAATCTTCTCAAGGAAAATCTGTGTTGGCCTTCGTGCTGTGGAATGCAATGATGATCCAATCTTTCATTTCAGACTAGAGTTTCTGAATCCGGGGGGTAGTAGCCCTGGTTGATGAGAATTTTACTCTGAGCATTCCCACTTCAGTTTGATATATGTTGGTAGACAAGACTAGTGATAGGAGGACAGGAATGATGAATCCTTTTCAATCAACCATCTTTCGGGGCTGATATTCCAAGTATTTGATGCATAACTGAAGTTTACTGACCTCTCCTCCACCACAAATGCTACTTTTTGCATTCGTGCAAGTCTATTCACTTGAGGCATTTACTGTACACCTACGCTGGGCTTCGTCCGCTTAGCACGGGAGGTCTACGGCCTTCTGCACGTTGACGCGGTCGAGACGACAGCAGCCGAGCACTTGTTCGGGCAGTTCGTCCTCAGTCTCGCCCTGGATCACAAAGGCCACGTCGATCACGAGCCGCGACGTCTTGTCGATCAACGAGTGGATGCCGCGGCGAGCGATGTACGAGAAGGCGTGCACGTCCACAACGATCTCGGTGCTGCCGTCGCGGAAGTGGTAGATGCGGTGCTGCGGCCGCGTGAGCACGGGCGTGGCGTTGTGGCTCACCAGCAGCTTTTTGCCCATGCCCGTGATGCCGCACTCGTCCTGGTTGGTCACCTGCGCGATGACCTTGAACCGGTCCGTCAGTGACGTGTCCTTGCCGGCCTCCAAGAACCGCTTCAACAGCTTGAACGTCGTGGTCGTGGGGTTCTTTATCTCCTGCGAAAAGGTGACGTTAGTAGGATGATCCAGGTAGGAGCTGCTGCTTCTCCACGAACCTCAAAAATGGCGTCTGGGATCTTCCAGTAGAGAGCCAAGCTGTAGCCTGGGCCATCGTATGAGCCATCGCCCCACACACTCGGTCCGTACGACGGAAGCTGCACATACAGAGTACATCGCAACCGTCAGAGGTGCAATGTTCGAGCTGCAGACCACCAAGCAACACTCTACCTGAGCATTGATGATGAAGAGCCGACTGTTCTCCAGCTCTGGGGGAAACTCGACGCGCTGGGAGATCAAGTCCAGCTTGCTGTCGGTTCGAACCAAGTCAGCGCCAACGAACTCGAAGAGCGCAGACCTGGAAGCCTACAAGCCGAAGGTTAGCTGCAGTAACAAGAGATGCCGCCTAGAGCCACGTCGTACGTACCTCTTTCTTTCGCGACTTCTTGTAGTCGGCGCTTCTCACGGCAAACGTCTCAGCTCGTGTCGTCGTCCACGAGTGCTCCACGTTGCTTGATCGTCCGTCAACTTGCATCTCGCACTGCGGCATAGTACTGCTCATGGGGAACTTGACTACACGCCCATTGCCAGTACCGCTTGGCCGTCGGCGTGGTACAGCGCTAGAACCTTCAGAACGCTTCCCTCGATCATCCCCTAGATCTGTGCCCGCGGGGATTGACACCTTATGTAAGCAGCAGCTTCCTGGATCACTGCACCGCGTGATATCTGTGCCGAGTAGGGAGTTATCAATATCGCCGCTTGACATACTTCCTTGACGCGGACGATACAAGGACCGCGGGGTGTACACGCTAAACACAAACATACACGTGACGGCGACGCAGACGGCAACCTTCCATAGCACGTGCTCACTCGCCAGGCAACGAATTGCCACGATGTTGAGCATAAAGCCGACAATGAGGCACTGCTTCGTTCCGTCCACGTGGAGGTGAAGATGCCAACATGACGTAGCAGCTCCGTCCGATTCCGTCGAGGAGAACTGCGTTACGATGCGAGGCGGAATTTTCCGCTTCGGATGCGACGATGAAGCAGGATCGTTCGTGTCTTGTCCCTCTTCAGCATTATGGTGAATGGGAGACATTCCGAGCGTTGGAGGTGGTGAGTCACGATCTCTTTCGGTCCCTCCATCTTGTGCGCCTTCCGAGTCTTGTGTCTTTGCTGTTTGGTCTTCCATTTGCTTTTGAAGAAGACGCTGTCGGTAGAGTTGCTGATGTGAAAGTACCGGAGCAGCATTATGCGCCTTGTCATCTTGCGAGTCTTTCCGGTTGATCGCCTCCGCTATCGCAGACGTCCACAGATCAAAATCTCCCTCCGTGTCAGCGCACAACTGGTAGAGAAGCATGTCACATTAATTGTCAGATTAGGACATCCGTAGCATTAGAAGCATTCTCCTAATCGCACCTTGTACTGCACCCCTCGCTTCGAGTCGATATCGTGGAGAGATAGCGTCGAGACTTGAAAGAAATATCTCGTCGGCGCATTCCTCGCGAGCGTCTTCTCAAACAGCAACGACACGTTATCCATGTTCAGGTCCAGCGCACCGCGATACCATGGGTGTGCCTCGTTTAGGTATAACAGAGTCTGCTGCTGCTCATGGTCCTTCTCCTGTTGCTGCTGCTGCTTCCCCGACTCGACCGACTCCTCGATCGTAGTGGCACTACGGACGGCCGACTCTGCTTCTTTCGCTTCCACACTTAATCCACTTAAGCGCTCAGTGTTGTCAATGCTGGCGTCGGTATCCCCAGCAGGGGGCAAAGGTACTTGCGTCGGTGACCCAAATGAGTGCCGTTTGGTCTCCATAGACTGGGAGGCAGCAGCCAGACCTTTCCCTGTCGGGACAGGAGAGTCCGCCATGTGAACAATGTTGCCGTGGGATGAGGAATTCGGCATGTGGTTAGCGGGGTTGTGTCTGTAGTATGAAAGTACGCCGCGCTGGCGGTCGAGTACAAACCACCGTCGGTGCCACGAGCGCTTCTTACTCCACTTGCTGTCACTGATCTTGTGTAGGTATCCGCACACGTACTTCTTAGTACTCTGGGACTCGGACGAGAACGAATAGCCCGCAGATAGTAGCCCCCCAGATGCAGGATCATCGTGGTGATCAGCTCCACTAGCTGCATGGGGCTGAGTATGCCCTTGAGACTTGCCAACGTGCAGAATACTTCGGCCGACGTTTCCAACTCTCGAGATGCCTCCACCCACCGCTTTGCCCATGTATCTGCCCATCTTTTGAACTCCTCGCGAGCGTGAGGTCCCAGATCGGCCCTGTGCGCGCCGTAGTTGCGCCGCTGAATCATCAGGTGGGTAGAACGGATCTCGAGCTGGTACCGACGCAGCATTAGCCTGGTCACGGACACGCACGTCGGTCGAGCGCCCAGAGCCATCGTCTTGGACCACTGCACCAGCCTCCTTCAGAATACTCGTCAATTCGTCGTTCCCGTTCAAAGAAACATTGCTGCCCCGAAATGAGCTCTGGGACATCTCCATCTCCGTGAGTTGGTCAGAATCGTAGAGACCATCCGAGTCTTCATCGCCGCTGTCTTCACCTCCAATGAAGTCAAACGAGCTGAATGGATTCCTGTTGGGGTCATTTCGACACGAGGGGCTGTTGTTCAAGGGATCTCTAAAACACCAACACCGGTTTGTTAGACATCTTGTCAAAATAAGTCCAAAATGCAAGATGGACACTCACGAACTGGACAAAAACTCATCACTGGTGGTGCGGATCGAGCCTTGTGGGCTGCCTGGTACCGGCGAAGGCGGAAGGTGGATGGCGAGGAACTAAAGCGTTGGGGCAAAGCACAGGACCGTAATGAAATCAACCGCACCAGCAAGAGTTTTCAGCAAATCGCAATGGTTGGCGCACCTCCATCACGTCCGGGTATTGACGCACCCACTCGATAAACCGCGAGTTTGAGAGCTGTCCAGCCATGGGGATCATGCACTCCTCAAATGCAGCGTAGAGCTGCTTCGGCAACGGCATGTATTCCTCCAGGTAGTTGAGCAGGTACAGATAATCCTTTTCGGCGATGAACCCCTCGCCATTATTGCTAAAAACAACAGCCAAAGTCAGCCACAAACGAAACACCCACTCCAAGTCTAGCGACGTACTTCTCCCCAGAGAAAATGATGTTGTACATGGTGAAGATGTAGCTGATCCGGTCTTCTGTATTGCCTCTGCCCCCACAACCCAACAACATCAAAAATCAGGATCTTCTCCATCGACAACCAGCACCAAAACTCTCCACGTACTCGTAGAACAAGGCGAGGATGCACACGAACGTCTCTTTCGCAATGGAGTCGCCGGGTACCTCCTGGAAACACTGCATGGTTCCCTCTGGGATACCGAATAAAACCCATTAAACCCATTGCAACGCAACCCAAGAATCCCTCACCAACGTCCTCACCCCCGAAGAGTCCTCGCAGCAGCTTGGACGACAGCAGTCCCTCCTTCTTGGCCACGTAGCGCTGCTCCTCGTCCTCCACTGCATCTCCCTACATAGTAGAATAATGAGTTAATCCTTGTAATTAACCCCAGACGTGTTGCATCGCCGCCGCGCACCTTAAACGTGAGCCACGCGACTGTGAACTCCCCGGCGTCGACTGCGCACCCAGATAACCACGTGAAAAAAAGCAATTAGCCTCTTTCACTACCTCCATCTTGCAGTGCAGAAGTCTCCCTGCAATGGCAGAGATAAAGCCCCATAGAAACCCCCATGGAGAGCCACGTACACGGTCGGTAGAGCTTCCGCTGCGTGGAGACCGACCCGCCCATGACGACTGTTACAAACTGGAACTGGAATTGGACTGAAGTACGTTGCGCGTTGTACAGTTGTGTACAGTTTAGTCGGTGTCTATCTAACCTTATATATCCGTTCAACTGATCGCGTAAATCACAATATTAGGTCTACAAACACTCTGTAAACCCATGCATTCGCACTTTGAATACGATATAACTTGTTGTAAACGATGTGCACAACTGTACGTATATTAGTGTTGCGCACATTGGTTTCAAACAGTCTACAGTGCAACGCGGGGCAGCGACCGGGTGTCCACATGCACTTGGGGCTGGAAGCTACTGCAGGAAAAGGCACTTCGTTCGATTGCACGCTGCAATTTGAGTCGACACCGAGCTCGCAGATGCTTCACGAGGGGCGAATCGGCGTTGGTTTCTCCCTGCTCGTTGAAGTCTTCCAGCAGATGCTGCGGCGCCGAGAACTCCTGTAGCACGAGTTCCAGCTGCTGAGACGTCCTGAAATCCACATGACGACCACGTCAGAGAGAGAGAGAGAGAAACCTACTGCATACATCATAGCGTTCACGTACATGACAGCAGTGCGCACCACCACGAGCGGACACAAGGCAAGGCAGTTCTCCTGCTCGCTCCATCCGTCGTCGGGTTCGGTTCCGACCGCCGAAATGTCGTAGACGAACGGGTAGCACAGCAAGATGCCGGCCAATGCAGTTGCATTAAGCGTTGACGGTCTCTTCCACTCTAGGACGACTCGCTTTTCAGCGGCGAGGAGGTCTTTGCACGCTTCAACGGTCCAGGAGGCAAACGGCTGTAGACGTGAAGCATTACGGAGGACTTGGGGGTGGCGGAGGCTGGCACTGACGTCCACGTACATTTGGTGAGCTAAACCAGTCGCCAGCTCTGCCATCTTCTCGCGCACAAACGCGTCCGTATTGACGAAGAAGACGTTGCCGTCCAGCACCACCGCGCGCACCTGGTCCACTGCACACCAACGCAAACTCTCGTCCGCCAAACGCTGCAGAAAGCGCTCGGCCAGCTCCCCCGTCAGCGCGCAGCAGTCCACCAGACACGACGGTCTCAGCCCCGACGCCACGAGCAGCAGGTCGCGGAGCAGCAGGCGCAGTTGGCCCACCGGCAGTCGCGCCGTCGTCCTCCTCTTGCGTCCACCACTGCGTCCACCTCCTGCCACGCGCGCATGCAGACGCTGCGTCAGCGCATTGAACTCGTCCTCGGTCGGCCACCACGCGTCTGCACTGCGACGAGGCCTCGCCGCGGAATGGCGCAGCCACCATGACGCCGCGGACAGCTTGCTCTGGTCCGACGGCGGCACGAACGCTCGGATGTCGCTCTCGAATGCCTTCAACACGGCCAGCGCCCTCGAGCCACTTGGGTAGCAGCTCCCCATCGCCTGGAGACCAATGAGCAGTACCGAGGACGTCAAGGACGCGTTCGTGGCTCGGCAGGCGTCGATGAACAAGTGTCGTAGCACTCACTGTGTGAATGAGTCACGTGGCGTTACTGTGCGTCGCTGTTCTCTCTGCGACGGGTATGCTCAATTGCGTTCTTGAGCAGGTGGCGATTCTAGCGAAGGATCGAGCAGGGACGCCGCAGGATGAACCGGAGCCGGAACGACTGCCGCTGCCTCTGTGTCCTCCACTTTACAAGATGTGGCTCTCGAATGTCGCGTGGGTCAAACTTCTTGTGAAAAGCATCGTCAATGTCTCCGGGAGGCAGAAATTTCGAGATAGATAGCCATTGCTGCCTGCGCGAGCCGACCAGCACCATTTCAGAGCGCCTCCAACTACGAGCAGCAGCACCGCGTTGTTTGCACAAGGCGACCCGGAATGCATGAAGAAGGTCATAGAGAACGTCACAGTTGGTGACGCGTTCATGCTGCTGGCATTTTTCCACGTCGTGAAGGAGAGAAAGAGCAATCCGTCGCACGAATCGTTCAAGCTTGCTACGGATCTAGCGATTGACGTGAGGCAGCGCGTACAGACTCCCGTTGAAGAGGACCAAGTGGGTATGTACATCAGCCCTCGACTGACTGGCCAACGAAGGTGTGAACCTGCAAACCACAGGGTTCTGGGAGGTAGCACGCCGCACTGAAAAGCTGGCGCACGCGTTGGCACTGGCGCTGCCAGCGGTGCTGATGGACAAGAAAATCAACTCGACCATGCAGCAGTCGTTCTTGAAGGGCGTTTTCCGCCATCGTAGAACTCTGTGAAGGCATCGACGGCATTGGCAGCGATGAAACACTCGTAGAGGTGTTGAATCGTGTCGAACTTCACTATACGGGGCATGACGACACATAGCGTTGAATGCGTGTTCGAGACTAAACCAACAGCCAGCACACTGGATAATTTCACGTGATACATTCTTAAGATATGGTTAACTTCACTGCTCTACACAGCGAACGCTACGACACTTGGCCAACACTTGCAGACAATCGCTACGACACTTGGTGATACATTTCTTCTTGTGGTCTCAGTACTCCGTTAATCGCCTCGCCCACGTAGGCGCAGTTTACGATCGGAGACGTCGGGACTGTGAGGTGGAGACATCACGGCATCATCTAGGCCTGCCGGCATCAGGAGCGCTGCATTAGTCACGAAGTACTTCTTGGGCTTCCATCCGACTGGGCCTGGCTCGCCGCGTCGGTCGTGAGGAGGAGTCGGCATTTTGCCGACGTGTTGAATGCCACCTGAAACGTTGTCACTACCGTGATTCCAACTTCCAGGAGCTGAACCAGCCAGGTAGTGTGACTGGACTGCGGGTGTCAGGAGTGCAGCCGTCAAGACGGTGATCGTGAGTGCGCTTGAAAAGAGTCTCATCTTGTTCGCTTGGTGTCAAGTTTCGTTTTGCTTCCTCATTCGCACCGTGTATCGATTTCCCGCAGGATTTTATTGCATCGATGTGTTTCGGATGTGCCTTAGGATTGCAGACCAGTACTCTAGGGATGACTATGATAGCGAGGACGTAGGCACATGGTTGGTCTCTAAATATTCTCTTCGGTGCCTTATCTGGCAGAAAAAAAAGCTGTATCCATTCTAAGCACCAAGTTGGGGGCAGTTGCCTGATGTACTTGGGCACACTGTAGAACCTCAAGCTCACATTCAAAAGTGCTACCAACCAAGCATCCAGCCAAGTCCATCGCTTCAAGTACCCGAGCACCATGAAGCTCCTTCGCCACCTTCTTGCAAGCGCGATCTGTGTGGCAGCAGTAGTGGCCACCTCAGCGACCCCGGCTTCTGCCCACGCTGCTGACGTGAGCTACCCCAGTCGCCAGGGCGAAACCAACCTCCTTCGAGGCCCAGTGACCGTCAGGGATAATCTTCCGGCTCCTGGAGATAACTATGACAAGGCTGAGGACTTTCCCAGCCCCGAGGACAGTGAAGATGAACCAGAGGTTGCAACTGAGGAGGAATTCGAGAGCGAAATTCATCCTTTGATCGTCCCGGAAGAGGACGATACGGAACTCAATGACGTTCTGGGTTACGAAATCGCCACCGGAACTGAAGACGAGACCGAGCACGAGGAAGACACCGGGCATAACTTCCGTCAGCTGCGGAGTGTAATCGACCCAACCCCGGTCATGCTGGAGACGGTGACAGGCCCAGCTTTCCCGAGTGAAGTTCCGGGGTCTGAGCTGATGGATCCGAAGCCGGACCTGCGAGGACCGGAGCAGGAGATCGAGGCCTAAATTAACTATCAAGGTGAATGGAAAAGCTCTGATGAGCATCAACTCTTTTGAGTGATGCTCGACAAGCTTGTGTGTTCTAGTTGTGTATAGTGTTCGATGTTCATTGAGTGGGGTCAGGTTATTCAATGGTAATGCGTTCCTTCGACTTTCCAACCATGCTACATTTACGCCTCACTCTATGCTGCACCAGCACTGGCTCAACCAGATGCCGATCGGATTCCAGCATCGCTGCGAGGCTCCTTTGATGGGAGCTTCCTTCCTTAGCCACACGAAGGCGCAACAAATGGTCGATTGAGCCGCGTGATCTTTTGCCAAGGTAATTATTCATGACGCTACGATCGATCAGCCAAATGTATGCCTGGGTTCAAGTCACTTTTACGAAGCACATCCTTCAAAGAGCACCGTCGGCCGGGCTCATGCAGGTTCGTCCTAGCAAGTCTCTCTTTCAAAGATTCAACACGAGACTGAGGACGATTACAACACCAGCGATGGCCGTCAGCGTTGAGACCAGTATCCCACGACAAGTCAAGCTGTGAGGCTTCGAGCGTACGGTCACGATGGCCGATGGAGTTTCCTTGAAAATCGTGCGCTCGATGCTGGTGGCTGGAGACGCAGAAACGCTGCTGCGATGTCTACCCGAAGCTCTTACGCGGACGTTCAACATGTACCCCCGTATGCGAGCGCTACAAGTCAAGGAAAGGGCCTTCACAGCCGAGATCCAAGCTCCTGTCACTCTCAGCGACATCAGCAGCAAAAACCTCCTGCGGATCCGACGGTTCTCTGAAGCTAAGGCTGCTGGAGACGAGTGCGACACCGGCTTCGAGCGGTACACGGAATTCTCTTTCTTCTTGACGGTTTGGGTCGACGAGGATACACAACAAGCACGCCTCCTGCTCTTCTCGGACCACTATATGTCGGACGGGTATTCGGGGATGATGGTGCTCAACTGCATCCTCGAGCAGGTAGCGTCACTTGCTGCTCAAGAACACCAAACGCAAGACAACCCGTTACGTCCTTCGTTTTACGACATGTGGCTCTCCAAAACGTTGATGAGGGGCGTCATCTCGGTGCTTGGCAAGGCGATCTACCGCAGCGAGATGAAGAAGTTCAATCCCGTTCTACCAGCTCGAGCCGACCAACACGACTTCGTGGTACCACCCGTCTCGAATTCGTCCTCTGCGTCATTCGCGCAGGGCGAACCTGGCTGTATGAACAAGGCGATCGCCAAATGCAAAGACGAAAGCGTCACCTTTGGCGGGGCTGTCGTGGGGGCTACCCTCCTCGCCTTTTACCATGCAGCGAAACAACTTCCGAGCTTCGATGCTGAAGAACCGTTCAAGTTCATGGCAGACTTGGACTACAACATGTGCCCTGCCCACCTCAAGAAACGCCGGTCGGAGCGTATTTGGCGTTCAGTGACCACGGGTGGCTTGCGACTGAAGGTGTCGATTTGAAGATCACGCGATTCTGAGATCTTGCACGCCGAGCGAAGCGTGAGATGGACGGAAAGCTTCGCCAAACGATGATGCTGGCGTCTGTGCCCATTATTATGGACCAGAAGATCAACCAAGATGCAGCCTTCGTTCGCGAAAGCTCTCAACATTTGTCACTCCCAGACTTCGGACGTTAATCTCTCCAACGTGGGACGCTACCCGTATGCAAGCGAGCATTTGCTTGGTAATGGGGAGAAGAGCACGCTCAAAGTTAAGAGCCTGCACGTGTACAATCCTGTCCCCCACCTGAGCCCTTCAGCAGTTCTCTATCTTTCGTCAGCGGATTCATTCTGCTATGCTATGGCACACAAGTGCGAGGACGACGCGGCCAAATCTCTCTTCGCCGCGTGGTTGGCAGTTTGTGAGTTTTGTGAGACTGTTGGCAACGTCGCAGCGGATGATACACTAGCCAACGTACTAGAAAACCCCTGAACCGGAGTCGATGATCAGGGCACCGTAGAGGCATCTAGAAAGGTGGCGCACAAACGAATAATACATACGTAACCAAACCACGAAACTCGTCTGTTCACGCAGCGTGAAATTAAAGCGGCAACTTCAGTTGAAAGTGATACCACATCGGGGGAAGCACGTATCGTAATCTTCTCTTGCCCGAGGTTGCTTCGTTTACCAGCCCCAGCCCATACCACCCCAAGGTCCTCCCCAGCCGCCTCCCCAGCCACCTCCCCA
>KV725175.1:2878-15122 GCA_000500205.2 Phytophthora lateralis
GCAGTAGAGGGCCAGGAGAGCGACGGAGTGTTTGCGGCTACTGATGGCACCTACAAGCTGCACTTTGGTACGATTAATGCTTCGATTGCTTTTCTCGTCTGACCACTACTTTCGTATTGGGTGCTGCAGGAAACTGGGTCCTGGTTGTATTGCAAAACTAGACCCGGGGTACATGAAGCGCCTGCGCCACCTTGTCCAGAGCCTCGAGTTCGCCAACATGCGATTTGATCATTAGCACGGAGGCTATCAAAATATACTGGTAGATACCGGTAGATACCGGTACAATAAACAGCTGTAAAAGTGTACTCGTGCATTCCGCCACTTCACCAAAACCTGTCAAAACGGGTCGTGTACTCCAAATCCGGCTTCCTGTACTCAGAATCAGTCCGCGTCCGACAAATCAAGCAAATCTCTATTCTCATCGAGTTCAACTCTAGAAACGCCATCGCCACGAGAAACTCCATATTCGCCATCTCCACGAAAAACACTAACGTCACAGGTACCACGAGAATATCTTTAGTCAAAATGAGATGACTCATCGCCAGCAACTTTTGTGATGTCGCCTAGACACAGACGATCACACTTGGACCTGATTTGCAAACTCTGGACATGGCTACTGTTATCTTTCTTATCTGAACGATGAACACGCATCTGGATCACAATAGCGAACCAGTGAACTTCAATCTTTGCAGAATGCTTGCCATTGGCGAGTCGGTGAAGAAATCGTGCTTTACAGAACACAAATCAATGAATTTGTGCATGTGAATAGACTTATGAGATACAAAATTTGTATGTCACAGTCACATAATTTGTGTCGAATCGAGAGAAGCACACACCGAACAACTTGGTCAGTCTAATGACGACGGAGGCGGTGGAGCCAGAGGAGCTGCAGGGGGAACCGCGCTGGTCAAGCATCCGCTACGCGCCGCACCCGCGTCCTTCGCAGTGGTCACGCACTACAGACGAGAAGTTGGTGCTGCTGGTGACGCAGTCCACTGCCAGCGGGGAGCGCTTCCCGGTCGGTGTTAATTGTACGTATAGCAGTTAATGTCACGCTGTTTCCGCTGTTTACACTGCGGTCAGTAGATTATATTATAGCTAGTTATGTAGCCGATTGTTTGGCGGTTCTAATGCGCGTTTTGCGGGTGGAATTGGCTGGGCATTGGCAGGGCTGGAAGTCTCGAGAGTGGTGCGACGTTCGCCCGTGGATTGTGTGAAGCGCTACGCGTTTCTACACGATGCTAGGGAACGGTTGGATGCACTGGGAGGAGAACAGCAAGTTGAGGTGAAGACCGAGGAGGAGGAGCTGGAAGGCGCCCTGCTGGACAGCGAGGACGAGTATCTAGACCAGCAGTCGCTCAGCGACTTCGCGACGCCCGTGTCCTCGCCCAAACTGCCGTCGCTGGACACCTCTGGAGAGTTCGTGAGGAGTGGTCCCGCGTCTCCTGGTTCGCCACCGCCGTTTGCAGTGGCTCGGTCTGCTGCGAGACAGGCTGGCGGAACTGCAGGAAGTCCATTCCGATGGGAGAGTTTGGTGAACGACCCGAATTATACAGCACCAGTGCTGAACTCGCCCCCAAGTCTGCGCCACAAGCAGAGTTTCCAAGGTCGATTTGGGCTGGAAGATGACGAAGCCAAAGTATCGTCTTCTACGATGTCACCGAGGCTGTCACCCCGAGGGACCATGTCGCCTACACAAGTACTGTGCTCCTGCTGGCGTCAAATGGTCCTTGTTGCTGGTTGTCGTTGACATGCTTGGTTTATCTACGTGCAGGCCCAGCTTGGTGAAATGGGTGCTGACCCGAACTATTCGGCCACAGTTCTAACGCACGCCTTCAAAGGTCTGAAACTGGGGGCCATGCCTCTCGGCTCGCCACCTTTGGGCTCACCTCTTATCGGTTCTCCCCGCCTAAGCCGGAAAATTTCCAACTCGGGTGAGGGGGCTTGGCAACTTCTACCTGTAGTATTGAACTGTGAGATTGCAGTACTCTCACCGTATGGATTTCTTTGTTATTTGTAGAGTATCCTTTCTTGAAGGAAGAAGACATGCCTACTCGTCACTCCGCTGCAGGCAGCAGCTTTCGCGGGTTCAGCGGTCCGGAATCACGAGTCACAGCAGCGCCATTTTTGAATGATGCCTACGGGGCGGGTGATGCCACGGCAGGCGACCTACAGCGCCAGATGAATGCGCACCTGATGCGTATGTCCGCCATGTCCACCATGTCGTCCTTCCACGGTGACAATCCGTTCTCAGGCTCCGTGACGCAGTCGGCGCTCGAAGACGCCTTCCTCGATATGGCCGGATCGCGCCTGGATGCTTCAAACGTATTGCTAAGCAGCCGTATGTCGGTGGCACCTGGTGCTCAGTCACAACTACGTCTGGAGCAGATTCAGGCCCTCGAGCACGAGCGTCAGCGCGCGCAAGAAGCTGCCACGAAGCAACAGGAATGAGCAACAATGGAGTATTTATCTTTTTTTGACCAGCAAAGCAAGTGATGAAGCTGTAAGTCCGTAAAGAGCTTTCGCAATGGTGGTAACCAGAGCATACGCAACGAAGAAATGCCTTTCAATACATTGTGTCTCTTCATAATCATGCAAAGCGCTGCAGTACAAAGGCACACAATGCAAAAAATGCATTCCAACACTTTCAAGTGGAGAAGATGGCACAAATTAATCAGCCGTCTCTCCAGTGCCATGTCTGGTCCCCATTGGGCCGGTAGATCTATGTCTTGGCATCGTGCGTGGTCTGCGGAAGTGCCTCCTGTGCAGCTTTCTTCTTCTTGGCCGCCTCGCCCTCTTTGAACTTGGCGTACCCGTAGAGAATACCACCGACCATGCCGAACGTGACGTAGATGGCCGTGTCGGGCTTGAGCGGCTCTCCGAGAAGCAGAACGCCGATGAACGTGGTGGGGATCTTGTTCAAACCGCCTTAGACAAGAACAACAAAATGTCAGTATATCACCCAAAGTCAAGGTCATCAAGCAATAGGGGCTCCCCAGATCGAGGAGGAGCTGGAAGCTGCGCTGTCAAGACACAAATCGAGGCCGTACCGACAGTTGCATAGGTCGTTGCGGATGTCATTGAAACGCACCAGAACGACGCCAGGTTGAGGCCGACGCCCAACACGCCGCTGATGAAGAGCAGCATGGTGAAGTTGAAGTTGCCGAGCAGCGGGTTGCTCCAGACGGTGAAGGCCTCACCGTTGAGCAAGAGCGGGGGCGCGAGCAGCGGCAGCGAGATGAGGTTGTTGTAGAAGGCCATGCCGAACTTGGAGATCTTGAGCGACGAGCGCGACGTGGCGTAGCGCATGTACAGCACGTAGCCGGCGGTGGCGGCGCAATTGAGGAACATCCAGAAGTAGCCCGAGAGCGACGAGGGCGTGGCCTTGCCACCCACGTCGCTGTACGAGGACATGACGGCGCCCATGAGCATAACGCCGAGACTCACGAGCACGAGGCCTCCCACACGCTCGCCGAAGAAGCGCCACTCGCCGAAGACGATGATGATGTTGGTCACGTTCTTGAAGACGGTCACGATGTGGATGGGCAGCCCCGCGGTGGCCTGCATGCCCGTGTAGAGCATGGCCACGAAGAAGAAGGTGACGGGCGCCCACTTGCGCGCGATCTTGGCGTCGTACGGGTCGTACGAGACGAGCTTCTGCATCTTGGCCAGCTCCAGCACGAGCACGGCCACGGCGGCCTGCACCGCCACCACGAAGAACTTCTCGTCAAAGCCGTAGTACTTCTTGCCCAGCAGGTAGCGGTTCGTGAGCACCATCACGTTCGACATGACGCTGTACACGAGGCACGACATGATGGAGAGCACGAGCGAGCCCGCGACGGCATGGCCCTTGGCTGGCATACTGGGTTTGAGTTTTCAGGGGGTGGGGCTGCGTAGCCAAAGAGACTCTGAAAATCTGAACCAAGGGGAGTGAGCCACGTTGTAACGGCTCTAAGTAGTGTACGCCACTTCAGTGTAGCCATGTCGCGAAAGGGCGCGGCTGAAGATGGCTACCATTTTGGAGATACGATGCAGCAGCAGATGCTGTTCGCGCGGCCGAGCAGCCCTGCGGACTGGGCTGGCAGCGATGGCAGCTCGCCGCGACGTGTGACGTTCGCGGTGCAGAGCGCGACGTCTTCACCGGTTGTGTACCGGCGAGGGCAGCGGAGCCAGGTGGAAGAGAGTCCGTACGCTGAGGATCTGGTTGAGGAGACCCGAGTGCAGCAGCGACGGCAACAACCTCGACGACAGCAGAAGACGCAGCGAAGTGTAGTGTCAGCAAGACCAACTGCAGCTCTGAGGGCGCGACCGCGGCGACCTGGCTGGGACGCAGACGTGAACCACGGGTCTACGCTCTTCGACGCGTCACTCAAGAGGTCGCAATTGTTCCAGCCGAGAGCGGGGGATCGTAGGAAGGAGGAGGTGGAGGATAAGGGTACGGCATTGGTGATTCCAAAGCGAGGGACAAGTATGGCGGTATCAAAAAGGAAGAAGCCAGCTACGACTCGAACGCCCGTGCGGTACCGGTCAGGGCCGTCCAGCGTGTACGCACAGCAACGCCAGAACGTGACGCATTGGCCACAGCGCAGAACAAAGGATTTTGTGCGACAGAACATTGAGCATTTAACGGGACGGCCTGCTGACGCGCAATATGGACGAATCGCAGCCCGCTCGGGTAGTAGAGAGAGCGTGTTCGAGCGTCTGTCAGCACCTCGAGTGAGCAAGGCACTGCTTCGGTCTCAAATGCTGCCATTCCAGGCAGAAAGCGAGCAGAGTCCAGGTATTGCGTTATCCACAAACGCTTCGTCGTTGTCTCCACTTCAGGCAGCAGTCGCTCAATCCCCAGTACTCACCATAGACCCCCCTGCACCAGATAAGCAAGACTCACCTCGCTCGACAACCCCGTCGCCAGGTGTACGAAGACCAGGTCTTGGGTGGTCCTCGCCATACTCGTCACCACAACGAACCCAACAGTCTTTCTCGCCCCGCCACTCTCCAGCTCGTCACTCAAACTCTACAAATCGAAGTAGTGGCGGAGGTTCGCGCAGTCGGCGGCGCGATAATTACCCAGTACAAGTGTTCAGGGTGTTAGATCGGGATCATGAGCAGCGCATCGGAGTCAGTCAAATCCTCCAGGGGCTTCGACTGTTGGGCTTGCCAGCAACACACAACCAGGTGATCTCTTTTGCTAGCATGACTCGCAAACGGTAACTTTGTACTGACAACTTAACCTGTGTGTTCTTTAGATCTCCGACTACGTCTACCTTATCCACGAAGGTCAGTACAACACGATCGACCTCGAGGAGTGGGAAATTTTGGTTGGTACTCTTGATGCTGCATCACGTCCGTCAAGTCACTCCCCACGCAGCGCTTATACCAGTCAAGGCAGTGCGATGCCCTCTCGCTCGCCGTCTTCGCACAGAATTTCAGGAAGTTCACCGTATACCTCTTTGCCAGCCTCAAATCCACCATATCAAACGGGAGATCAGCTGAGTAGCCCAACGCCTAGTCATGTACCTGCTGCACCTCGCTCGGCTATTCGAACTAACCATGCATCATACGAGGAGAAGGAGCACTACACAACCTCCGTCCAGTGGGAAGCGATTTTGTCCGCTGAGCACCAACCAATTCCAGATGACGATCCCTACCTTGTGGAAATCCAGGTAACTATTCTTGCTCATTCTACACAATAGTATCGTTCACCTTGTGACTGACACAAACCCAATGCTGTGTGATCCTAGAATCGTATCGAGGGAATGTTTGAGAGAGCTCAAGCTACCGCAGCACTGCGCTGGTCTCCTGAACTTGGCAATAACCAGGCTGAAAACGACCCGGACGACTCGAAGTCAGATCGTATTTTGAAACGTGCAGCTACTGTGGTGTACAGCCTTCGGGTAAGACAGCGGTGAATAATTTCAAGCGAACCACGTGACTGACCCACCCGTGGTGGCTATGGTCTCAAAAAAAACTGGTATAGGCTTCCCTGTTCCCGCTGGTACATCAAGCCGAAGCTATACTACGAGAAATCCAGCAACGACATGGCTCAAAGCTGTCACTCTTTCTGCCTCCGGGTGATATGGCTACGATAGCGCAAAACTCAGACATGCTCGCTTCAGCCATTTTGGATGACATCTTGCTGGTAAGGCACTGGGGCTGAAAGTCTCAACCCAATACCAAGCTAACTCGATCGATTTTATCTTGTAAAGGACACGGTGCAGTTGCTAAACGATGAAGACAGACAGCAGTCTTGCCGTCAGCTAGAGGTCAACCATGCAGGTCAACTGGACGACATCATGGCCCGCATTAAAGAAATTGAACAAGAGGAGAACAACATGATTCAGCAAGGGCTTGTGCTCAACTACGAAACCCAAGGCGTAAAATGCGATCTCCCAACAGCTTCATTTCAAGACCGTCCAACTCAAGTAACACCAAAGGCAGACTCACTCGAGAATTCAAACCTACCAAACCTGACTCTACCACTGGAAGTGGTGATGAATATCAACGTACCGGACAGTCCGCTGATGTATCAGGAACCTCGAGATATCAGAGCAGTCGGAAGTACAGCATTTGACGGATATGAGTTCGTCTCGGATAGATCGAACAGCACGTTACAGCAGACGTCATTTACAAAGCACCCAGTGAGAACATCTATCTTGCAAGGCAAGCGACTTCAATCCATCGAGAGGAAGAAGCACAAATTTCAACAACACCGTCGACTGGTAGAGTCGTCGCTTGAGGAGACCGGGATGGCTCAGTTTGCAGTCATTGAAATGTACGTCGGCCTAACGGTATGGACATGGAAATTTGTGGTATTTAACTTCGCCTGTGTCCTTTTGTTGCAGATTGGAGGAGATGCTGCTGGACGACCTGGTCGAGCACACAGCCGCAGAACTGAACGACACAGTTCTATCGATGTCTGACATGTTGATGACCAGTTTGCTTTGAATAAACTTACTCCACACTTGTCGTAGATTCATTTGGCCGCACCACAATTGGCACCAGGTATCACCTTCTGCCGCTGTTCCGTTCGTACAGGAATCTCCTGCCAACGGACTTCATCCTCACAACTCTTTTGCTCCTGGCGAATACCGACAACCAGATTATCCACCATGTCCTCGACGCATTGGAGTACATCTCGCGTCACTTGCTGGTCAAACATCGTGTCTCTGGCTAGTCTGGTGTGCACGTCTTCAAATAAAAATGGTTCATTCGCACTTCCCGCGTGACAAGCAACATTTGTGAGCTGCTTAGTAGTAATCAAAACACGCCTGGCAAACATTTGCAAAGTTCCTCGTGCCTCGTCTTGGATCCGCACACACGCACGATGGCATTCATACACGAATATCCCGCGGTCGGCCAGCTGTAACATGGGTAAATCATCTGGCCCTGGTAAGCTTCGCCATTTCCAGACAAAGTCCATTGGGGTGAGCCAACCGTGTTCAGCCAAGGCTTTTACCAACGATGAAATTACGTGGGCGTCTGGGGCTGTTTGAGGGAGCACCTGCTCGACCCACTTCGTCATTGTGATGTCAAACCAGTACCAGAGGCCGCCAGCCTTGCTTTTTGGACTTCTCTTTGCACGTTTCCGGAACAGACTCCACTCTAATAGTGAATAACACACACCCTGACGTTGCATTTCGTCAAAAGCATTCGTACTCGCAGCATTAGGAGCTAAGAAGTGAAAAATAACTGTCCTGAAACACAGGCAAGTTTCCACAGCCATGAGTCTTCAATAGCATTTCCATAGGGTCAAAACTTTATCAGACGTACCCATCGCTGCCTAGTGTGCGTACCAGTTCCTTACGCTCTGTTGCGCGTAGCGACATCCCTGTGATTCGCTCCACAACTCCGCCAAAAGATTGGACGGATATTCCACTTGTCCGAGTTGGGTCGACCCGTAGCATTTCGTCTTTAACGCTAAGGTGACGACACGAAGCAATTGCATATATTCGATGAAGCAAGGAAGCCAAGGAGCCTTTCCACTCCTGAGAGACATCCAGTAACTGCGGGGTCGCAGAATTTAGAGCTGAACCATTTCGATGGCTCAGAGTATGATCTTCCTGAAGCGAGTTTACCACAAGAAAATTCCTAGAATTCCCCGAAACTTGCTGCAGGGACTCGAGATACTGTGTCGTGAACATTCGAGCCTTTTTCGTTTGGTTAAACGCCCTCAAATTCCTCGAGCTCTGGATCCGACCAATCTCTTCCAGCATTGTGCCGATTTCCACAGCAATATCCCCCGGGCAGGATGCCAATGCGAGTTTAAGCTGTCGTGTGGCGTCTACAAAGTCCTCCAAACGTGCCAAAGCAACGCCCAAATTGAAATGCGCTTTCCAGCTCGACGAATCCAGCCGTAAACTATTGCGATAAGCCTTTGCAGCCTCATCGAGGTGATCAAACGCGAGATAGATGGACCCAGCGTCCAGATACAGCGTCCCAAGGTTACATCCTGGTGGGTCGAACCAAATGATTTCCAGTAGCAGGTACAATGCGCTAGCGACATTCCCACGATCCTCCGATAGTATGAGCTTGTGGGCTTCGCGCAGTGCCGGACGCCAGGTTTTTGGCGTGACCTGCTTCTCTTGGAAGCGCGTTGCGTAGCGATGCTCTTCTAACGTTTTGAGCTTGAACTTTCCGTTCGAAGTGTTGGGTCCACCCTCTTGAATAGCATCCTTTGCAATAGCTGACTGGTAGTGCGCTTGCTTTACCCCAAAGCCAGCAACAGACTTGGCAACAGCATACTTCGATGAAGCCACGGAATGTGTTGTTATACCTGAAGTAACCGAATAAGTGCCGTCATCTGCGGTTGATAAAGGGTCAAGGTGGTCCGGTTGAGCTCTGAGATCCAAGCCATCGATGGCAAATTCCTGACTGACAACTAGCGAGTACGATAAGAGCTCAACCAGCTCGAAGCAGAGCTTCCAGCCGGAGGTGAACTCGCTGAATCTCTGTTGCACTCGCTCCACGTTGCCCCTTGTCTGAAGCTGTTTAGCGCGTAGAATCAGTCGTCAACAAAAGACTCTACTGCATTTCTACAAACTACGAACCTGCTTGATAAACCGTTGCAGCAGAACACTTTGACTCACAACGGACTGAAGCAATTGCAGCAGCGTGTACTGCACATGTCAAGTGAGTCAGTCGTGCTGACCCCAGCAGAAGGACCAAACCATTGAAAACTTACCAGTTGATGAAGCGGGAGGTTGGATGCCGGACTGCTATGGACTCTGATAGCGCACAGAACTCGCAGTATCACGACTTTCAGTAGTCCAGAACCTGTCAACCATATCACAAGCGTATGTAAGACGCACCCAGCCACACCGAAAACACAGGAGCCAACTCGCACGTGAAGCCACAACCCGATGCTGCAGCGTCGGATGTAATCTCCAGATCTCCCACAGACTCGTGAGCAGTACTGCCATTGACTTGCTCTACTCCCCACAGACACCACATTCAGACTAGATGACACAACGATCGAGATCTACAGTTGACACACCTCGCGGCAGTGGAAGACGCTCCACAAGACGTTGTCAATGCGCGCAACGGGGTCTACAACAACAGCAAATAAGGTTATACGAGGGATATTCGATACAAGCTGCTGCTACAACGCACTGACCGACGAAGGGGAAGGAGGCCGCCATTGTCGCGCTGGGTACAGAGGGTCGCAGGTTGAAGTGCATTTTGGGTACGTCACGGTCGGTCGCGTTAGTCTCTTCATCTGTCGCGATAGTCGTCGCGTCACAACAGACCAGGCTGGCATCTTTTCATCCAATGATAACCTCACACTCCCGTCTTTTCGTCCAGTCGCCGTCGAGGACGAGAAGGCAGAGACAGCAGTGGCACCGTCCGAAAAGAGCCTGTTGCCCGTTGCCGCATTGTCGAGGATACTCTGAACTGGACCGAGCATCTGCGCGCCATCCTTCCTAGCCACAGGCGCCTCACTCGTCAACCGCGTGTCCAGGACCCAAGCACAGCCGCTTTCACAATGAATGACGAGGAGCGGAAGGCGTTGGCCGAGGCCCGCGGCCGCGTCGCCAACCTGCGTGCCATGTTCAACAAGGGCGCGGTGACCAACGCGGAGCCGCCCGCCTGGAAGCGCCGCCCCGTCAAGCTTCCTCAGGAAAAGAACAAGGGCGAGGACAAGTCTCAGACCGCCGCCACGAGCTCCGAGACGCTTGTGGACGCCGCCGTGCAGGAGCGCAAGCTGCGCGAGCAGCAGGACCGACGCAACGCCCAGGACACGCGCGACGCCATGGCCAAGCAGTCGTCCTACGACCTCGATCATGACCGCGTGTACCACCACGCGGTGAAGCAGAAGGAGGCCGAGCGCTTGGCGGAGCTCAAGGCCAAGGAGTCGCTCTCGCAGTTCACGAGCGACGGGAAAACGTTCGAGGCCGAGAACCGCGAGCAGCAGCGCCGCCTCGACGAGATCGAGCGCAAGAAAGAGCAGGACACCAAGAACCTGCAAGCGACCACGTCGTACTCCACCGAGTTCGACCAGTCGTACAACCACCACCAGAAGCAGCGCGAGAACACGACCAAGGCCGAGCAGGACGCTCAGAAGGCGCTGCGCAACTTCGCCGGCGGGAAAACGTACTTTGAGGAGCAGATGGAGGAAAAGAAGCGGCTGCAGGAGCTCGAGCGACAGAAGGAGCTGCACGCCAAGGAGGCATTTGGGAAAAACAACTTTTCGTCGCCCGACTTTGACCACGCGTACGTCCACGCCAAGGAAATCGCGCAGGTGGAGAAGGAGGCAGAGGAAAAAGCCAAGGCGGCGCTTCTGAAGTACGACCAGCACGACGTGACACATGAATACGTCATGAAGAACGGCTTCATGGTGCCCAAGCACGCTGGTGACACGGGAACACCAAAAGGTAAACCGATACATTGGGTCTGCTGGGATAAATCTGGATATTTAGCTAACCGAAGCGTGTTGTCCTACAGCTAAACGCTATCCGTTCACTGATCCAGCGGCTCGCATTAAAAAGCCCAGTCCTCAGGCTCTGAAGGCACTCGCAAGGTTCCAAGAGCAACTCGGTGGGTATTTTTTCATATGACCTGTCAATTTCTGGTGCCCAGTGCTAAATCTGTGTGATACTCCCCTTCAGCTGAGCGTAAGACTTCCGATGATGGTTCACGTAAGGCCTCGTGGGAGTCAAACCGTAAGATGTCAGTCGAGTCCGTTGAATCCATGGAGTCAACGCGGAAGCAGTCCTTTGAAGGTGCGTTGGAGCTGTTGAGTTCCTTTGATGGTAGCTGATCACAGCGTATTAATTGAATCTTTCCCCGTAGAAGTCGACATTGAACAAATCAAGGCATCTGTGGATGGGGCCAAGCTGGACGTCAGATCCGCAGCACAGAAGTTTGCAGATATGGATCGTAAAGCTGGTGCGAACCATTCCTTCACTGAGTAGATTACGGGTACTGATGCCGTTATGCTGCGTACAGCCGAGTTGGCCAAGCAGAACAAGAAACCACTGACGTTCAATGGCGTGTCTTACGGACACGGTGTTCGAGCTTTCCGCAATAAAGATCAAGAACGGAGGGAGGCTCAGCGCAAAAACGACGTGGCAATTCGAATCCTGTCACGTGTACGCGGAGGAATTGCCCGCGAAGCCTACACCGAAAAGCATACAGCTGCGGAGCGGATTGCTATTCGAATCCAAACTGAATTCCGGCGGCGCCAAGCTCAGAATCAGCTACAAGAGCTTCGCCATCGACTTGAGCGTGAACAGGCATGTGCGGTGGTTATTCAGAAGATTCTGCGCGGTCGATCTCAGCGGAATCGTTATCAGACCGAAGTTGCAGTACGGAAGGCGGCAGCAATTTTACTGCAGTCACTTGTTCGCACCAGACAAGCCCAAGCTTCCTACTCGAAGCAGATACAAGCAGCTCACGATATCTCAGATTTTGCATCTCGAATGATAGCAGTCCGACAAGCGAGAAAAGAAGCTGCTTGTCTTCGCAAACAGCGCGACGCTGCTACCGTTATCCAGTCCGTGTTCCGTGCTAGAACAGCCACATCTGAGGCTCAACTTCGACTAGACGCAATTATTCGACTTCAGTGCGCTTGGCGGCGATCCACTGCTATAACTACTTTATCACGACTACAACAAGCAAGGGCAGCAGAGGCCGAAGAGCGTGCACGCCAGGAAGAGCTGGCACGTCAGGCAGAGCTGGCCCGTGAGGCGGAGGCCGAGAACAGCATGGCGACGACGATCCAGAGCCACTGGCGCGGTTCGGTCGC
>KV725175.1:15172-32909 GCA_000500205.2 Phytophthora lateralis
GACGATCCAGAGCCACTGGCGCGGTTCGGTCGCTCGATCTGAGGTGGCCGCTCTGCGTGCGGAAGCCACCGAGGCTGAGGCTGAGGCTGCTGCTGCTGCTGCGGAGGCCGAAGAGCGTGCACGCCAGGAAGAGCTGGCCCGTGAGGCGGAGGCCGAGAACAGCATGGTGACGACGATCCAGAGCCACTGGCGCGGTTCGGTCGCTCGATCTGAGGTGGCCGCTCTGCGTGCGGAAGCCACCGAGGCTGAGGCTGCTGCTGCTGCTGCTGCTGCGGAGGCCGAAGAGCGTGCACGCCAGGAAGAGCTGGCCCGTCAGGCAGAGCTGGCCCGTGAGGCGGAGGCCGAGAACAGCATGGCGACGACGATCCAGAGCCACTGGCGCGGTTCGGTCGCTCGATCTGAGGTGGCCGCTCTGCGTGCGGAAGCCACCGAGGCTGCTGCTGCTGCTGCTGCTGCTGCTGCGGAGGCCGAAGAGCGTGCACGCCAGGAAGAGCTGGCCCGTGAGGCGGAGGCCGAGAACAGCATGGCGACGACGATCCAGAGCCACTGGCGCGGTTCGGTCGCTCGATCTGAGGTGGCCGCTCTGCGAGCTGATGCGATTGCAGAGGTGGAAGGTCAACTTGCACGGATTGAAAACTTGACTGCTGTTAGAATTCAAAGTAGGTGGCGTGGAGTTTTGGCGAGATCCAAGGTCGAGTTGGTGCGATCCGAAGAGGCTCGTGAACGCGACAACGTTATGGCTGTGCGGCTGCAGAGTCAGTGGCGTTCAGTTGTTGCGTCTCGCAAGGTGAAGGAGCTCCGCGAGCAGCGGAAGACATCTGTGGTAGCCCAGGCAGGGCTAGAGAACGCAATGGCGCTGAAGATTCAGTGCAGATGGAGAATATTGGTTGCGGCTCACGAGTGCAAGCGTCGCCGTGAGGCAGCACGAGCAGCAGCAATTGAAGCCAAGAACGCTGTGCTGATTCAGTCCGTATGGCGTGGTTGTGCGGTACGACAAGAGGCTGCACGTCTTCGCTCGGACGAATCTCATCTGAAACAGTCCAGCTTAGAGAGGCCGCAAGTCCGTCGACAGCCTACTTTGGCGGAGCTTCAGCTTCTAAGCCAAACAGGACGCTTCTCTATCATTTCAGGTGATAGCGACGATAGCGATGACGACTCGGAGTTTGAAGACGCCCCGAGTTTCGTGGATGCCCCACTTGTCCCTGAAGTACCAACTTCGGTTGAATTGTTTATGAGTGACGATGCTGCACGAAACACGGATAGCGACCAAAACCTGTCGCCACGGCTCAATAACTCTCCGCGAGTATCTACGGCCAGTTTGACGAACGTGGCGACTGAATTTTCTTTGCCGGACGACCACCTCTCGGGCGCCAATGAAGACAGCAAGAGCGATGCGAGCAGTGACAGTTTTGTCGATGCAATGGAAGAGCACAAGCCGATTGAGCTGAACTTGCCCAACACTGGTGTCGAGGAGAACCGCCACTGGTCGGATGGAAACAATAACTCCGTATTTGATACTGCTTCGCCCCCTAGCGCACCTGCTGGAGTTTCTGAGGCCGCCCCGCCTGTGAAGGACAACGACGCGGAGGAGATCCACGACGAGCGTCCTAGCAGCAGCATCTCTGACTTCGACAGGCCATCATCGGTACGCTCTGGATCATTTTTCCAAGAACAATCTTTCGATTCGGACACGCCTCGCGGTAGTTTAGCATCGAGCTCGCTCAGCGGTGTGTCTCGTCCGCGTGATAAATCGCCTGCCGACCCGTTCCGGTCCCGGGAAGACTCGTATGCTGATTCGACAAGATCACGTGGGGGTTCGTACGCTGACTCAACTCGGTCTCGCAACGATTCGTACGCTGATGAATTCCGGTCTCGCAACGACTCCTACGCCGACGTGTTCCGATCTCGTGGCGATTCGTATGCCGACGTTCCATCAAAGGACGAGTTCGACGAACAGAGGCTGAGTGATGGCGATGTTCACGCCGGTCCGACGTACTTCGATACCGACAGTGACCGTGCAAGTTCCTTCGTCAGTGACTCTCCTGTATCCGGCCAAAATACCAATGATGTCGAGAAGGACGAGACACATGAAGAGGAGCAGGCTACTCGCAAAAAGAGTGGCAGCCGTTGGCGCGCTTCTAGCGTGCTCAGCGCTCTCTCTAGCCGTCGTTCTAGCAAACCGTCCAGTTCACCGACGTCATCCCTCGAAGATGAGGAGAAGGCCATCGATCAGAAGAAATCGCGCTCGAGTACTTTGCCTTCAGTTACAGGCTTGAGCTCCGTTGCAGGATTGCTCAACCGCAAGCTGTCTACCGCTGCAAGCAACACCAGTAGCACCAAGTCATTCGAGTCGGAGATGGATGAAACGTTCGTGTTTTCGCCACGAGCGCAGCAGGCTCCGAAGAGCAAGTCTCGTTTCGGTCGCTTCACTGCTCCAACCGTGTCCAAGCCCGCTTTCCCGACGCGTTTCGCGTGGAAGAGCAGATCTCGTCGTGGTACCAATGAAGACGATGGCGACGAACCCGCGGACACACACGCTGCCTAATCGTCGCTTGCCAAGGTCTACTTGCTGACAGCAAGTTGCTGTAAGCATTTATGTATTGTATTCAAGTTGTATGCGTGGACTCGTGCATGTATTGCCGATGAGATAAATAAACGTGTATGCTCGTCTAAACTAAGTGTTACATGCCATAGGGCTGTTGCACCTGGAGTCGTTGTTGATCTTGTCGTTGGCAAGCCGTGTTACCAGTTTGTTGAGTGCCTGCAGTTTCCCGTTGTAGACGTAATGGTATGGATAAGGTGCTTCTTGGACAGCACCTGCGAAGCTAGTAGTAGCGTCCTCGGGTGAGTCTATAGACGCCTGATCTGCAGGGGCCTTCTCGATGGACGTGAGTGTCGACCTGGAGCATCTGCGCTCAAGCAGCAGTCTCAGTTGATAAAACCAAGCAACGGGGGCGACAAAAGCTGGAGGTTGGCGCGGAAACCGCGGGCTCAATAGCCGACCCAAAGTAGAACTCGTTCTAGGACGTGGATGTAACTCGGACCAGAGTCTTTGAAGCTCTTTTTCACAAGCATCAAGATCACGCAGGTTGAAGAGCACGATCACACGAAGTAGGCAAAGCTCTGCTGCTTTGGTGGCCTCCCCATGGGAGAATTTTGACAATCGACTCAGCTGCTCCAGAGCAGCTACATGGTGTTGGTGCTGCGCTGGATCCGATCTCGAAGCAATCATAGTTGTTTTAGTGGAGTGGCAGTACACGTACAGGATTTCCCAAGGCAGGAACTGCAGGTGCTCGTCGTCGCTATCCACATATGCCCCTAGTCGTTCGTACAATGACGCAGACTCGAAGTCTTCCCCGTGATCTTCCAGTCTCAGTGCCAAGAAACGCCGGGCAGAGCGCAACAGCAGTCGCACGGAGTTTAACTGCTTGGCATCTTGGGCTACTGCTTCACTGGTTTCACGTGTCGCCACAAGATAGCCGACGGCGATGAAGAGGCTGCTGAGTCCACGCAACTTTGATGGAGCGCTGGTACACTTGCAGATAGGCATGAACTGTGCAGATGCACGAGCAAACTCACGAGAAACAAAGCACCTATACCCAACATCGAAGCGCACGAGGTGGACTCGCTCTTCGAGTGCTGATACCCGAGCTAGCTCGACTTCGAGCTGTTCCAAACCATCTCCGTCGAAATTGGTGGTGGTTGCCTGACTCCAAAGGAATAGCAGAGCCTTTGGGTGCCGCTGGATTGCAGCGTGGTGACAGGTAGTAATTGCTCGAGCAAGCTGGTCTCCAGTGCCCTGCTCATTTTTGGATTCACGCTGTCGAATAAGCCGAATTGCCCCCGAGCTGTGCATCAGTGTCAAGGCGGCCCAGTTGACGTGGGTATATCCCTCGTTTTCTCCATCCACACCACTGCTGTCCAGTAAATGTTCAACTCCTTTCTTGACATCGCACGTCCCTTTCAGCAGAGTGCCAACCAAATCGAGCGAGTTCTGTAGCGCAAGTGCCCCACCACCGTGAAGCACACCCATCCCAAACCTAACGCGTTTCTGAAAGGCGCGCAGCTCCTTCTTGGGCATCAATAACCGATCTCTCTTGCTTGCAGAGTCTGGATCTGAGAAGAATTTCTCGTGAAGCTCGACGTACATTGCTGCGCACCGCCTTGCGGTGGCAATTGCAGCAACTCGTTGATCCCCTCCAAGGCGTAGCAGAGACGACAAAAACAATGCCTCAGCAAGCACTAGTCTCATCTGCTTGCGACTCGAGTACGATTGCGGCAACTCGTGCAGGCTCTCGAGCCAAGTCACTGCCTGGTTCGCCGCACGCTGCGCTTGCTTGCAGTACAAAGAGTCCTTGGATACCAGCACCCGTACAGCCTCGAGCTCCGCGGCCAGCAGACAAACCATCGGGTCACTTCCAGCAGGCAAAGCATGCAGAACCACGTAGGCCTGCGTGAGCTCATGACTCCAAATCAACAAACGGGCTTCACGTAACTTGGCCTGCAACTCGGCGTCATCTTGAATCGGAGTGAACCTTGAGCCCGTCCAGTCTTTCTGCATCCAAATCTCAACTTCAGCGCGTTTCCGGTCACGAAATCGGACTCGCCGGTGAATTGTCGACACTTTCGAGGCATCCGTTGGAGCACCCGAAGTCGGCGGTTGTGGATACCAAAGCTCGGCGAATTGGCGGGACGACAAGCCACGCACTGGGACTCCATCAACGCTGACAACCACATGCCCTGTGTGGATCCTCGCAAGACCGCGCCATTGGTCCTCGTTCTGCTTCACTGCAACTGCCAACGCAGCACTTGTCACGCGTTGCACCACATACTCGCGACTGAAGAGCTCCCTGGAGAACGATAGCGCCGCATTGACACCGTCGCAGGGCAGCAATGTCTCGTACTCGCCGAAGCCAATCGCTGCGCTCATTTGCCTGTCACTGACAGTGCACAATCCCACGTGATTGTTATGAAAGACCGATGCGTTGGCGTCGGACGTCCTGGAATCTGATGCCGGAAGCTGAAAATGGAGCGGAGACTGTCGAAACGCCAACAACTTGAGAGCAGGTGAGTAATGCGCCTCGGGTGGATTGATGCAGAGCTGCGTAGAGGCTGCTGGCGGACAGATAGGGGAGCACCAAGGAGTAAAAGGGGCGAGGCTCGAGGGTGAGCAGCGCTATTACCGATCGAGTCAAATTTGACACGCAAAGAGCTCCTCCTTCAGAATCAGGTTATACAGGATCAGGTTTGACAGACTGCTGAAAGAGAACTGAATAATATATTGACGATCGTCAAAATAAATAGTTTATGATATATATTATACAAGAAGGCTTTCAGGTACAAGAGGGGATATGCCATTGTTACGCCACGCCAGACAATGCTCAAGTACATTTCGTTTGAATCAGTCTAGCCTGGTAGCGGTGCCAATGAAGATCTAGCTTGCCTGCTCTTCCCTGCTTAGTCTCACCTATCTTGCAGCTCGACTCAGTACGCGGGGGGAGGTGCGTCCAGCATGCCGTAGTAGTTGATGAAGAAGAGCGAGATGGGCCAGAAGACCAAGAACCCGATGAGCGTGCCAGCGAGCACGTCCGTCGGGTAGTGGCGGCCGAGCGCCACGCGCGAGAAGTTGATGATCAGCGCCCAGACGATCGACACACCCACGAGCACCGCCGGCGACAGGCCGTAGAAGAACTCGCGCAGGATCCACGGGTGCGTCCCGGCGAGGTACACAAGCATGGCCACCATGGCCCACACGCGCGTCGAGTGCCCTGACGGGAACGAGTGCTGGTCGGGGCCCACAAAGCGCATGTCCGCCTGGTGGAAGGGAGGTCGCTGGCGGTGAAACACCAGCTTGAGCAACATGATGGCGATGATGTCCACCGTCATGACGGTGAAGAGCGCCGAAAGCAGCATCTTGGTGGACAGTGCGAAGGGCCCGATGAGCCCGGCCGCCCAGAGCAGCCCCATGAGCGGTGGAATCGTGAGAATCCACCTATAAAACACAGCATACAAACGTTAATTAGCTATGCAATTCTCTCCATCGGAATGCCGCGTAAACGCACAGGAAACCATCGCCCGAGTGTGAGAAAATCTCCCAGCAGAGACGCGGTGTCGGGTCGCGGCCGAAGCGGTGGTAGAGCTTGGTGGACCACGTCAGGTCGTACGCGTACAGTCGGTCGGTGAGGCTCATGGCGCGCTGCTGCTCGAGATCTGCCTTGGTGTCGTCGCCGTCGTCTTGCGAGATGGAGCCGTAGCTGCCCATGCCGACACGGAGGGGGTGAGACTGACACCAGGCAAGTTGATTGGCTGAAATGGATGACACAGACAGGCTCAAGTACGTGTCGAGTGTAGCCATGCGGTGAACATCGTATCGGAGCTGGGGCGCGAACAAGGAAAAGTGATGTTGCTGCGATGTATGTAACTTGGTTGTGCGAGGTCTTGTTGTGAGCAAGGTGCAAGGAGCCGGCGGTATCGACATAGTCTTCGTCTACACATCTGACCCGCTGTCCCTGTTTGCTGCTCCGTTTTCCTTCGGTTGTCGAGTCGCGCTCAGCTCCTGCATCATAACTGTATCTGGGTACTGGTAGCACTCTTGGTTCTCGCTGTCCTTGCTGTTGCTGTTGGTGCCGTTCGACGCGCAGGAATTTACAGTTAGCTCAGCAGAACTGTGAAGGTTGCCGGTTTACTTTTGTTGCCACTGATAGAAGCAACATCATTCCGCTTTGACACACTTGGAACGCCTAATCCGACCTATAAGCTTGCAACAACAACAATTTGCAAGACATTCTATTGCGTTTTGCCGCTCTCACTCACTAGTCTTGCCTCTTGACGGGCAAGTGCGAGCCACTGGAGTCATTTCGGTCAGACAGCACCTTGTAATTGAAATACGCCGCGGCCCCCACGAAGCCGTGCCAGCAGCCGTGGAAAAAGCGGAACGGGTCCGTGTCGTCGTCCAAACCACGAACGAAGCATCCAACGCCGCACAGCAGTAACAGCAGCCCGCGCCGGAACTGCTGGAAGTCGTACTTTGGCACACGCCTCCGCACTGCAAAGCTCAAAAACAGCAGCGAGAAGCAGCTCGCAACGGGGGCGACGGAGTTCCACTCATCCCACGGGTTCTTCTCTTGGTACATCAGCACCACCGACAGGAAGAAATACTGCAGATACCGCTGCAGCACTGGGCGACGTAGGTCCATGAGGTGGATCCCCCACATGACGAAGCTCATGATGGAGCCGATGTTGTCGAGCCGATGCCATTGCCCTTCGGTCAGCCACAGCGGCCCGTCGATGCTGTCGCACACGTGATACATGAAGCTGGTCGTCATAGTGAACATGCCGATGAACGTCTGCACAGTCATGATGCAGATTCGTCAGCCCCAGGATCACGGGTGTCAACTGGGACACAGTATAAAAAACACCACAAGGCAGTCCACCGCACCTCAAAGACGAACTCTCGGCGGTAGAGGCTGTATATGGCGGGGAACATGCAAAAGTTAGTGATCCCCGTCACGGCCAGCATCATGGTCGTCTCGAAGGAGCCCCGCATGGGCTCTCGAAAAAAAAAAAGAGTGTGCTGAACGAAGCGAAAATGCAATCCTGCATAAATCATTTATTTTGGAAATCAAATGGGAGTGGAAGCCTCCAGTATTTGATAACATTTGCGTCAATTGTTAGTATGGGACAAATGCGGATACAGGTTACGCAGGAATCCCTTTTAAGACGCTTGTAGCCGAAAGGCTTACAACGTGATAAATTTCTTTAATTTCTCGGGATTCCCCCTCTCTTGGGGGGCATGAACCTTGACTCCATATTTGCTGTAGAACATCTCACCGCAAGAAGCTTCTTCAGTACATGTACGTGAGGAAGCAACTTAATGTATACTGGTCATCCCATCCGAGATAGTCGAATACGAGCTCGGCAACGTAGCAGCTGCCGGCACAAAGCGGTCTTGAAGCACACTCCATTTGTCGTAGGCAATTACTGCGCTGAAAGTTCATCTGCGACGAAGCTTGCTCGCCCACCGAGCTGTTGCTGGGCAAACCATGTGCTTGAGGCGATATGTGGGTGCATTGCACAGGATTGCAGGCTGCAATCCTGTCTCAACCGCCTGTATATCGGCGAGACATGGCTACACCAGATGTACAGTTTCAATTTCGTCTGCACGCGGGGTCGGTTGGCACGACAGGAGCGTGTGATGGCCATTCCGCCACCCGATCGGAGCTGCTCATTCCCGTTCGCGACGCGACGCCACGTGACGGCATTGACCAGCTTCCTTTCCCCATCGAAAAGTTCGATACCTACTTTCTCTGAAATGCTGCGCTGCCTGAGCTGCTTCAACCGGCGCGCGCCGGACGACACGACTGAGGACAGCCGCTTGACCGCCTCGGGCATCCTCGGCATTGGCCACCATGACAACAAGAGCGCCACGTTCGAAGACACGTACGACACACTGTACCAGATCGGTGAGGGCAAGACCGGCCAAGTGTTCGTGGCCAAGAAGAAGCGGCCCCTCTATCGCAGTCGCGCCAAGACGCTGGCGGAGGAGCAGCAGCGCGAGCGAGAATCGCGCGAATGCGACGAGGAGGTGGCCGTCAAGTTCGTGCGGCAGGAGTATCTGTCCACGCCCAACCGTATCGAGGCGCTGCAAGCCGAGCTGGCCATCCTGGCGCGAGTGAAGCACCCAGGCGTCCTGAGACTGCGCCAGGTGTTCCAGGACGACGACAAGTTTGCCATTGTGACGGACAAGGCAATGGGCGGAGAGGTCATGGACGCGCTTTGCAGGCCGGGAGCGCCGCGTGTGCGTGAGTGCGACGTGGCTGAAGTTATCCGTCAGTTGCTGAGCGTGCTGGGCTACTTGCACCTGAACGGCATCACGCACCGCGATGTGAAAGTGGAGAACATCCTGTGCAAGACCAAGGACTTGCGGGATGGCGTGCTGCTGATCGACTTTGGCTTGGCGCACATGGGCACCGTGGGCGGCAGCGAGATGTCCGGTATGAACGGGACGCCGCACTACATGGCGCCTGAGATGTTCCACAAGCACGGGTCTTACGGCTGGGCTATCGACCTCTGGTCGCTGGGTATCGTCACGTACATCCTGCTGTTTGGTCGGTTCCCGTTCGACGCGCGCTTCCTCTCTCAGGTAGAAGACAAGATCGTCAAGGGCGAGTTCCAGTACCCCGCAGAGCTCGAGCACACTGTTTCTCATCAGGCCAAGAAGTTCATCGAGTACCTGCTAGTGCTGAACCCACGGGAGCGCCCACCTGCTGCGATGGCGCTGCAGCACCCGTGGCTACAGGTGGACTCGTCAGCTGCTGAGCCGTTCTCTGATCAGCACATGGCTGCACTAGCAATGTTCTCCGAGGGCAAGAAGGTGTTCGTTCCGCCTGCCTCGACAGAATACATGCCGCCCGAGCACCTTCCTCACCGCGGCTAGAACATTTATGAAGAATAGCGCACACCCATGTTAATAAATCGCCAGCTCTGTTTTATCGTGATTGTCCCTGGTTCCTACTGAGTTTCAGACGGCGACATTTGTAGATTGGCGACTTGATGGTCAAAAGATGTGGATGATGGTGTACAGCACAAGCCCCGTGGCCGCCATGAGTACAGGTGCGTCCATGGTGTGCGGCGCTGTTGCCTCTGCATAGGCCACCACGAACGGCAAGATGACCATTGTGAGCCACAGCTGCATCGGCGACTCGAAATCGAAGTACTGCAGCGCCGGGAAGACGATGCCCGACAAGAAAACGCACGCGGAGCCCTCGAAGCTTCGCGTGTACTTGCGCTTGGAGCAGCACGTGCTAGTCGAGTACTTGTGCTTACCAAACGCAATGCCAATAGGCTCTGCCAACCCATCGCCGATGCTCGTCACGAATACGAGGATGAAGACCAGGTCGGACTGCGTCGTGCGTGCGAATAGCCAGCGGAAAAACAGCAACACGAAGAGGCCAGGGAAGACGTTGCCCGCTACGATCCACTTGAGCGTGTGTGGCCGGTCCTCTGGTCGGTCCAGCGAGTTGAACTGCAGCATGAAGAGCGTCGACCGCTCCCGAATGGGTTTAATCAGCAGCAGGAAACAGAACAGCGTGGCAAAGTCCCCCCACGCAAGCGCCAGCGGGCCGTTGCACATGGGGCACGACTCTTCGTCCGGCTTGACGAGCAGCGGCACGAGATACGCCGCCAGCAGCTGCAGCTTCCTCGTGTAGTTGACTTTGAACACGGAGCTGCGCTCCGTGATGACGTAGCCGGCGTCGTCGACGATGCAGAAAAAGCGGCAGATGATGCCTCCGAGCGTGGACACGCCCATCATGATGAGCACCTTGGGCAGCAAGAAGAACCAGAAGCTCGTGTTACTCCAAAGCTCGGGCGCCAGAAGCGTCGTGAGGCCCGCGAGCGCCGCCGCGAAGAGCAGCATACCCACGAGGAACACGAAGTCGAAGGTGCGCGTCCAGCGCGTGTCGTAGCGACCCGCCACCTGGCCGGCGTAGATGAGGTCGTTCGAGTCGCCGTCGTAGTCGTAGCTGTCGTCGTCTAGCCCCACGCTGCCGTAGGTCGGCACCTGCTTGGGCAAGCGGAACTTGGGGCCCGACTTGGGACGCCACAGCACGCGCAGCACAAAGAGGACGCCCAGTAGCGAGCCCAGTGGCAGCCCCACGAGCAGCGAGTAGTCGCTCGTGTTCAGGTGGTCGGACCAGACCTCGGGGGCGCCACTCGGGATGGCAGCGGGGTCCGTGCCGTCTACTGGGGCGGGTGGCACGCCGACGTCGGCCATATCGTGGAAGGTGTCGGTGCTTTGGCTTTTTTGGCTTGGGCGCGGGCAGGCGAGAGCTTCAATGGACGATCTTTGCCGCTTCAGGATCGAACGTCTCGTGTGCGCCACACCAATAAATCAGATCCCATACTCAAACCAAGACGAAAATGTCGAAGCGACACCGAACGTGTTCCCTGTGACGTGGTGGGCTCAATGGCGAGTGTCTTGCAGAGCTTGAGTGTTACAGTGACATTGCTTTCCGCTCGGACAGTCATGCAAAATCGTCTATTACTGCTGCCAATAATGAACCATTCAAAATTTGTCGTCGTCTACGCTGTCGTGACTTTAAAGGCAGCCTCCAACGCCTTGAGCTCGTCCTCAGAAACGGCCGTGGCGCTCTTGTCATCGATGACGAACGAGTGCAGCTCAACGTTCCGCAGCAAGTTGCGGTTCAGGTTGATGGCGGATGAAGCCTGCTTGGCGACGAAGATCACGTGCTGCACCTTCAGGTCGGTGTACGGGTAGAACGACAGGTCCTCGGCCAGGATACTCGACAGCTTGCCGCTCTTGTATCCCGTCATAACGTCCTTGTTCACGTCTTTGAAGCGCTCCAGCGGCGTCTTCACCAGCCCCGTGTTCTTGTACACCAGATCGGGCTTCTTCCCGGAACCCACACCACGTCTGCTCTTGGGCTTGACCATCTCCGGTACGATGCTCATTTTCTTCTTCATGAGCTTAAAAACCGACCGGGTGTCAACCAGCAGCAGCACCTTCTTCTTCTGACGAGTGTCTTTGCGGCGGATATCCGCGTGCTTCGCTGCTGCCTTGGCCACCACATCCTCCAGAGACTTGCACAGTTGCAGCGGCGTCTTGGGCAATGCAAGCCTCGGATCATTACCGTCTTCAGCGTCGGAGTTGTCATCATTAACATCCTCCTCCACGTCCTCTTCCAGTTCTTCGTCGCTGCTGTTCGGTTCCCGCTGGACAACCTCGATCTCATCATCGTCTCCTTCCGTTTGAGCCTGCTTCTCCGAGATTTTACGGCGTTTCTTCTCTGCCTTCTTCTGGCGCTTGGTCTTGGAAATACTGGACACCACAGACTCCAGAGACGGCTTCTTCCAGCGCGGGTCGCGAGTGCTCGGAGGCTGGAACAGACGACCCGAGTCGTCCTCGAACGTCATGCCTTCCTCAATGCGGCGTTTGCGCGTCTTCTTGCGCGTGGCCAGCGTCTTCAACTTCTTCTGTTTGTAGCTGCTCGACATGGTACCCGATAGACGCTCTATACAATACAGGAGGCGCCGGAGGCAGCACTACTCAGCACTTGACTGTTGTTGACGTTGTCGCTTGGCAGCTCCACCACTCGAAACAAAAATGGCTACAGTATGTGTGAAACACGACTTTGTGTCGGGTACATCAATAACAACAAAAATCTGATGTAGCCATTTGGATATTGACATGGAGCGCATCGACGACCTGCCGGCGACCGCGTTGCTCAACGTGCTGACCTTCCTGCATGGAAATGTGGCCGTTAAAATATTGAAGAGAAATAAAGCTAGCTGTCGCCAAAGTATCAGAGGCTTTACAGCGGTTTCCAAGTGCTGGTTGTCCGCGATTGAGGCTGTTGAGGATCATTTGAGCGATTCCGTGCTGGTGTTCGACTTCCAGCAAGACCCGGAGGCTGTCAGAAAGATGGAGAATAAGGAGGTTAGCCCCATGGCAATAGTCAAGACGAGAGAGGTTGCTGCAGCCAATAACGCGCAGTCAGGGCTCATTTTCCAGCTCGTGACAGGCATCTTTTCGGCCTTCGCGTGCACGTCGAGGGAGCGCCCGACTCGAAGTCTGTCCGAAGAGGAAGAATCAAGCGATCTGGCCAAACTAGATAAGAAGGAGTCCCGAAAGCAGCGCAAAGCGCAGCACGCTGAGAACGAGCTCAAGCGGTTGTTGGAAACGATGACGAATGGGAAGCAGCCGCGGCTGCGGGTTGAGCTCTGGCTGGCGGACTCGCACGATGTCACGATCTGTGGGTTTGAAGACAAACATGACGGAGATATGCTACATGTACTGAAGCGATGGGGGGCTATCTTTATGAAGTGTGAATGTCTTGTGCGTCTGGATTTGTCTGGAATACCTGTTGAATCGGACCACCTTCCGGCCATCTTGAATGCTGTTGGCGAGCACTGCGCTAAGCTGGAAGAGCTGATGATGCCACAACAGATGCATATGATGCACCGGCGACGGTCTACTAGCTATATGCTCGAAGCACTCCACGCTGCGTTGGCGTCGCTGGGTACTTTGTCGCGATCTCGACGGGGAATTCAAGGTGGCTTGAAGAAACTTGTTCTCCCCTCGTTGTTTCCAAACGAAAGCATGGATGCTACGGCTGTAGCTATTGGTGAGCACTGTCCAAACTTGGAGCAAGTCGAAGGCTTACGGCTGCCAGCCTATTCCAGAAGAAGACGGCTCACAAGTGTTGAGATGCGTCAATTAACTCTCCAAAGCTGGGAGGCGTTTTGCAAAGGATGCAGTCACTTGACAACTCTGAACTGGTGCAGCTTACCCTGTAGCGACGAAGTTTTTAATATTTTCGCCCTGTATCCGAAGCTTGAGCTGAAATCGTTGGTGTTACCGGGCAACACCGCACTGTGGAGACGAGATTACGTTCTTCAGGAGCGGCAACATGTCGAGCCGCTGTCCCCGTCGAACTCTTTTGCTCCAGTACTACGCGCTTGTCCGAACTTAACATCGCTGGACGTGCTTTTGTCAGACATGCAGGGGTATGGCGAATATCTCGGAGACTACTTTTTGCGAGCTGTTGCTGACGCTTGCCCGCTACTCGAGAGATTGGCCTTAGTGGAGGCTTCGGTTCACCACGGATTTGGCCCAAGTAACGCGTTCACAAGCGACGGATTGAAGACCCTCACGAGGCTGCACCACCTTCGTTTTATTGAGCTCAATGGTGTACCAGTCTTAGAAAAGATACTGCTATCCCTGACTGCTCGCTCTCGTCCTCCAAGCCAGCCTCGCACGATGATTGACGTAACTCTAGGCGTCAGAGCTTACACTGCTGTCGACATCGCAAAATATTTTCATGAAATAATCCTCGGATTGATTGGCACCCTTCTAGCACCTGAAACGATCAAGTACCCGGCCTTCATTATTCGAGTTCGCCCGGATATACACAATTTTTCCCCACCAGCAATGTGGGAGACCAGCTATGTCTCGGAATGGAACAAAGTGAAGCGGGAACTAATACGACGAGCACCAAACATAAGATTTTTCTACGATTATCTTCGCACCGAAGCGACGATTGAGTGTAAAGAGCTCACACGGAAGAGATAGAAAATTGTGTCTGAAAGGAAGTATCGCTTCACTACACGTTGACCACCATGTCAGTGACAATCAGAGAGCTTACTACATCGAAGTATCAAGTTGCTGGAACAGACTCACTCACTTTGACATGGAAGCCGTTTTTCATCCCAAACGTCAGGCCGATTACGTAGGTAACGTTTTGCCCCGGGACAATCGTGAAGTGGTACTTGCTCAGTACGCTGGCTGCAGTGATTTTCATCTCCATCAGGGCCAACTTGACACCAAGGCAAACTCGAGAACCAGCACCGAACAATGGAAACTTGAACGGCGAGACAGCGATGAGTTTCCCATCTGCGTCGATCCAGCGCTTTGGCTTGAACTCCTTAGCGTCTTCCCCCCAGACGTGAGGCATTCTTCCCAGCGCATAGGTCGACCAACTAACAGTCTCGCCAGCTTTTACGACTGTTCCGTCACATAGGACAACGTCTTCAAGGGCTTCGCGGATATTCGTGGGGACAGCAGGATACAAGCGAAGTGTCTCCTTCAGAGCAGCTTCGAGGTACACCAGCTCGTTGGCTTGCAGCATGGACGGTGACGAGATCGCACCATTTGCGAGCTTTGGTAGCTTTGCAGCCATCTCTTGGCGGATCTTTTCCTCGGTCTCCGGGTGCTGACTCACAGTGTAGAAGAACCAGCTAAGTGCCGATGCCGTCGTGTCTCGGCCTGCAGTCATGAATGTCACCACGATATCCCTCAGAAATTTTGGGTCTAGCCCGTCCCCAGCTTTGGCTTCATCATCGCTGACCCCGTCCAAAAAGAGCGAGATAATATTGCTCTTCTGCACCTGCGTGCTAGCACAGCCCTCGAGTGTGTCGGCATCGTCGCTGCTTCGCTTCGCTTTCCGCTCCTTCATCGAGCGCGAGATAATATTGTAGCAGGTTTCGTCGATGATCTGGACTTGCTTCCTGAACTCGCCTTCGGCTCCGACATTGAGCCATCGCTGGAGTTTCCACCACCACGTTGGCTCCAGAAACCGCATGAACAACCGCTGCTGAGCGTAGTTGAAAGCCTCCTCAAGCGGATGCTCGGACCCCGTGGCCAGCCCTCCAAACTTGATGTCAAAGGCGATCTCAGCGATAACCTCGAACGTGAATCTGTTGAACAATTGGAACAGATCCAGAGACTCGCCTCTGTCCATAGCTTGCTGGAAGATACTGTTCAAAGTGAGCACATTGTCCTGGACGACTATGGCCATGGACTCCCTCAGCTCTCGTAGGGAGAACAAGTTGCTGGCAGTTTTGCGCTGCCTCGCCCACTTGTGCCCGTCGACGGCGATGATCCCGTCTCCCAGAATGCCACTGAGGACTTCGTGCACGTATTCGCCCTTCCCAAAGCTTTCGGCCTGGGTGCGAAGGACGTCCTCGATGATCTCCGGTGTGCCGATCACGAATTCACTGGGGCGCCCGACGACGTCGAACAGCCAGGGTTTGCCCTCCATCTTCTCGGTCATCGCAGTTTCCCAGTCATAGTACTCGTCGGCGTACTTGAGTGCCGCCCACGTCTCACCAAGCAGAGGCAGCGAATCGGGATGTCGCGCAGCTCGCTTTGGCTCGGGGAACAGCACTTTGGCGCCGACCAGGAGAGCAAGCGAGCATGACGCCGCATACAGAAGGGCCGAAGTCGGGTCTACCGAGGACATCGTAGCAGTGAGCTGACGGAGACTTGCAGCTCTCGAAGTCGATTGCGAAATGATCGATCGAACCCCCGGAAGCACTGAACCCGCTCTGAACCGTCATGGTGTGCCAATATAACTCGCAAATCCTCGCTATTCATTTCGAGCGCCGCCATGGCCCGACAAACACCAATCGCCCTCCCGACGGCCGCATCATCCTGCAACAACGTAAACTGCTGCCGCGCCCACGACATAATCTCGCATCAATCGGAGCTGCCGCAGAACCAGCTCGTTGATTTCCACTATCGACAGTGAAGGACTTGCTGCACATGCAAGTTCTCGTAGAACCAGCTACGCGCCGACGACCTGCTGACATGAACGCCACCACAATCTCACTCAGGGACTTCGGATCAAGACTTTTGTATCATCAAGCCAACATTGTATTTACGCATCGAGTTTGTCGCGTGAGCGAGGATGAAACCAGATCTTACGACCTCATATGCAACGCCATAGCTGAGATCGCCTTGGTTGTACCCACTGAACTACCAAGTTGACGCCTACTTCCACGTGATCGTGAATCCCGAGGCGATAGTCTGGTTGACGCTCAAGAGACTGATTTCAAGACGTTGAGTGGCGGGGTCGTAGGTCGAGATCGAGCCGAGGGACACACTGGACGGCTTTGACGCCACGCCGAGCACAATGACTTTGTTAACCAAGCTCGGGCGAGCGTCGGCGTAGTCGTTCTGCGAAATCGTAGACGCGAAGCTACTGACCGATGCGCTGAACTTCACTATCGTGGCGCTCGGGTCGCTAATCGTCTCGCCATCGTCCAAGTACAAGTCTCCGCTGGCGCTTCCACTGGCCGGCAGCGCGACCAGAATGTCGAAGGCCGTAAGCCGGGCCGCCGTACTGGTGAGAGCAGAATGGTGCATCGCTAGAATCGTTCCTCCGCGAATGTGCACCGGCATCTCGTACAGCGTCACTGCCGTCGTCACAGAGCCACCACTGCTGGTGATCTTGGAGTAGTCGAAGATGTTGTACCAGATACCCGCTGGGTAGTACCCGGTCACCGAGGTGGCGCCCTGGTTCACCACTGGAGTCACCAACAGCGCGCTACCAAGCATGAACTGGTGGTTGATGCTGTAGGTGGCCGTGTCGGTGGGGAATTCCATGAGCAGCGGACGAGCAATGGGAAGACCCTCCGCGTGTGCAAGGTAGCCAAGCGTGTAAAGGTATGGCAGAAGACGGTAGCGCATGCCGATGAACTTCTGCCCTACCGTCGTCACCTCAGGCCACACGTAAGTCTCTTGAGCTGGGGATTCGAGGTTGTTGTGGTTGCGCGAAAACGGATAGAACGAGCCCAGAGCCGTCCAGCGCGCACACAACTCCATGTTGGAGGAACCAGAGAAGCCACAAATGTCTGCCCCCACCATGCGGATGCCGAACAGACCAAATTTGAGAATTGTGGGGATCGACCAGCGTAAATCGTTCCAAGTAGCAGCGTTGTCGCCAGTCCAGTGAGCGACGTGAACACCACTACCCGGGAAAGTTGATCTGGAGAGTACGAAAGACCTCTTGTTGGCCAGCTCTTCCTGAACACCATTGGTCACGATGGATTCGGTGATACCGTACAGGTTGTGAGCATCGTATTGACGGACGTTGCCGTATTGCAGCGCACTGGTCGAGATCCCCTTGTTGTAGATCGCGTCGTGGCTGTTGACATTGTTTATCGCGAACGGCGGGTTGTCGTACTTGTTGCCATCAGCCGTGCAGCNAAGCAGCAGGTCGTGATTGCACTAATGCTGCCAGTGTTTGGACACGTCACAGCCGAGTTGCGGACACACTTGGTTCCCGGACAGAAGTTCGCCAGCTCGTTCATGTCGATCCAGAGACCATCGAAGGCAAAGTTCTTGTGCATGAGCTGGATCTGCTCGCCCCAGTAAGACTTCACATTCGGATTGAAGAAGTCGGGGAACACCGTCGGGCCAGGCCACACTTGGCCA
>KV725176.1:758-21200 GCA_000500205.2 Phytophthora lateralis
CCCCCTGGCGTGATTTTGGTTGGCTGATGCCCTAGTGGCGTGGTTTTAGGTTGGCGAGGCCTCCATCGAGTGGCACGTTCGATTGCTGCAGGACCAAAATTAGATCCAAATTGCACATGTTTGCTCTAGCAAAAAAGCTGTATTTGTCTTCTCGCTTTTATCCTAGCGCTGGCGTAGCTCGATTATGGGGCTCTACGTCTCTGTAGCCGCTCAGCACGCCGCGTCCGTTGAAATTCAATAACGTCGGCGCGCTCCACATTTCCAAGTGCCTCCTAGGTTGGCGCCCAGTCAACGAGGACTTGAAACTCGCCATCGACGTAGCGTTGATCTAATAATCCACGAAAAACATACAGGGAATTCACTCGCGCTGGAAAGTGCGGGTTGGTCGATCGGCGGATTCCTGCTCGACTTGAGAAGCTTGGTGGTCTTGAGGCTCAGCTTGGACCAAAAGTTGCTGATCAACTCGACTTGCTCTTGGAATTGATGGTCTGGACGATCTTGCATTGAGGTGCCGTTTTTGGCCAAGCTGGTACCGTGGCTCGTGCTCATTCATAAAGCGCTGGAGTACATAGCGCGTGCTGGGATTCGGTCCAGAGCCCAACGCGCAACTTTGTTTAAGTTGCGCATCTCTGCACGAATGTTTGGCAGCACCTGCAGCACGCATGAACGCAGGTATCGACAAGCCTCATCGTTTATATACCTGTTTTGTTGCCGCAGGTAGCTCTGGCACATGACGCGAAATACCACACGATGACTCACCCTGAGAATTGTCAGACGGGACAAGAAGACAAATGACCGCAGCACATGTACCAGTATTTATGTACCACATGAGAAATGAGTGGATCTCCGCTTCGAACAAATATCTTGGTTTCAGTATTGAATAATTATGTACCAGTACTCGAATAATCATTGTGCACAATTATGTACCACTACACGATTATGAAGCGTCTTCGCGTAATAATGATCTTCGATGTACAAGGGGTAGCGGCAATAAGAAAGGGTCAGCATCCTATATCTCTGAGACCCGATACTCTAAGGATCCCAATATAAGTACTGAGCTAGCGATGTTACGCGCACGATTTTGAGCGCATAATGCCTGATCGTGCCCGATACGTTTCGTGCACAAAACGTATAGTACTGTATAATGCACAATGGAGGTCGAGTCCTAGGGAGCTCCACAATCTATTTACAAAGGAAGACTCAGTGAATTTGCTGCACGCAAGTTTTGTTACAGGAATACTTCAGGTTTCTTGCATAGTAACAATACTGTACTATTTTGAGCCACATAACGATTCGTGCACGTAACATCGCTGTACTGAGCTTTCTCGGCGAAGTGATGTCATACTCCAGGTTCAAATTTCGCGTCCAAACAGATTAGCTCCCTCCCTCCTCACACTTAGAGAGGCCTAGAGCTCAGCGACGACTTCGCCACCGTGGACTGCGTGTACACTACCTTGAACTCTGAGTACACTTTTGTCACAACAATGCGTTGTACCTCACTGCCCAAGCGCGTCTGCCATACACAGCCACAGCAGCTCTAGCTTCACTGAACAGGGGAATGGCAGAAGCATCATGTTGCTTCTAGACACACACCCTGTGCACACGATGCCAGCAGTTCTGGTAGCAAACGTAACAGTCAATATGCTATATCCAAACACTACTCTAGTCCTCGAGACTTCAGAGGCATTGGAGAGGATATGTGTTGCGTGGGAGGAGATGCCTGCAGACGGCATCAAGAAGTAGTGGAATCACGCAGACTTGCTCGACGATCTATTAGAGATCACCGATCTTTTGAACTCGAACGAATAAACGTACTGAAGGAGATCATATTTACGATTAATTCAGTATGTTTTCGTATCTGTCAGATTTGATTTCACTTTTATATGGAATGTACCTCCCGTAGTTTAATCGTAGAACCCTTTATTATTGCCGCCACCCCCGCTATCGATAAGAACGTAGGAACTGTCTGTCGTCCTCGGTGATCTTATACTTCAAAGCTCATGGCTACCCACCCGTGCAAGCGTTAATCGGGTTACCGGAAACGAAACTGACGAAGTGCTAGATTACTTATTTTTGATCGATCAGCATGTTTCATCTCACTTCCAAAGAACCAAAGCTTGTCTCAGATGTCCCGCCGTCGTGGTGGGGGCTCACAAACGACGGCCCTTCAACGACAGCGCAAGAAGGGCCCTTCTAGAAGCGAATCTGCATACCTCCGAGCTGTGGATCGACTTGGTGAGGAGACAGTGAAGAAACTACGAAATGATTGGAATTCGTGGGACACCAGCCATGGCGGTACTTAGTGGCAGCAGTCAGAAGGAATCGTGCTGCAGCTACTGCAGCAAGGACTATCACTGATTGAAATTCGAGCCATTATTTCTGTTGGCGGCTCTCGCATCGATCGTTTGAGCAAGATCCATGAGGCTGGACCTGACGCATGGCATACTCGCAGACCGCAGGCCAAACCCGCGCATGCATTTAGTGATAAGGACATCGAAGCTTTCAAAATGCATTGTGGTACTTGGATTCTAGAAGATGGATTCCCCTGTGCTCATCGTCGTCCAAGGCAATATTTTACAGAGCCGAACTTGACTTGGACCGTCGCTCATGCTATATACGTCGACCCTGTTCAGCGAGATAACCCGGACGCAAGAATCTTGAGCTACTCAAGGTTCACTCAGTATGTGCATTTTCACTATCCTGGCGTGCGGCTCACAAGAACTGCGGAGAATGTTTGCGACTGCTGTGTTAGACTGGATATCTGGTTGAACGACGCCGACAATAGCGAAGATGAAAAGCAAACTATTCTACTGGAGAAAAACACACACATCGATGAGGTGATTGCACAACGTATGTTTGTATCGAGTTTCGCCAAAACCTGTGCCGACTTGCATGCACCAAACCAGCAAATGCCAAGTGAAATTATTCCCGAAACCTTTGATTTTCCTGGTGAAGACTCCAACATGGACATGGGAGGAGTAGATGAGAGTAAACCCGACAAAGTATGTATTCAAGTTCAAGTGGAGGACTTCGGCGGGGGAATTTCAATTCCCCATTATGAACATTCGCGTCCGTCCGCCGATTACTTTAACAGCAACCTCATCATTCAGAATTTCATAGTGGCCGACATCACAAACAAGCGAAACAATGTCTATTTCTACGATGAACCTGCTCAGGGCAAAGGTGCCGACGCACTTTGCAGTCTAAGATTACTATATCACCTTACTACACTGCAGAACGACGCTTGCAATAGCATTCCACCTACCCAAATAAGTTTAGCCTGTTCGACATTTTGGTCAGGCAAAACAAGTCCAAGGTGGTCATGATGGTTTTTTGCCATGTTGTCCGTGATTTTTCCGTACAAGAAAGTGGTGCTTTGTTTCTTGTCGCTGTCGACGCTGAACACGTCGTCGTCGTCGCGCGCCGTCACCGCGCTCGAGGCCGTGCTGCCCACCGGTGATGCCGGCGGCTGCGAACCACTGGACAGCGCGCGTCCGCGCGCGAACAGCGAGAAGATCGCCATCGACGCTCGCAGCACGCACTCAGCAGGCACACGAGTAGAATGTAGCTACACGGAGGCGGAAGCAGAAGCTCCTATAGAAGTGTAGGGGGATACCAAGGGGGGCGGCGTACGCGCTCACCCCCGCTGACAAAAATTCTACTAGTTATCGTGCAAGGACACGAGAACGCATTTCAAATCGGTTGTATATGGCAGATTCAAACGTTGACATTGTGAATTTCGCCGAAGTATGCTAATGCTGGGCGGTCAAGCGATCTGCCTCAATTTAAATTCTCTATGATCCAAAAATGACCGGCTGTATGGTAAATAAAATCGAAGTAGGGGTGTACCGAATTCCCTTGTCGAAACTAGATTTTCTTTTCAGCCAATAAAAACTCCAGTTTGGCTCGTACACTTTCTTTTCAGCCAATAGATAGTCAAATTTGGCTTACCTCACGTCTTTACACCTCATATGGGGTGTATGTTTTGACATAGAGAATTCAGCACAGACATTCCATAAAGGTTGGTGTGGAGTTGGAAAGGAAAAATAAATAGTGATGGCGGTTGGGTGGGGGCGGCGCACGCGCTCACCCCCGCTGACAAAAATTCTACTGTGGAATTACTCAAAAGAGCATTCCTGAACCCTTACAGCACCGGAGTGCAAGGGGCCTGCTCCGGCTCATGTCAACGCCCTCATTTTGAATACGTGTATTGTTGCCAATTGGTAGTCACCCTGGGTATGCATGTCTGCTAAAAGCAATGTCGGATGGGTATACAGTGTGTCCCGTGTGTAATGCTACTCTGATGGGTTGTATGGCTACGTTGGGCTGGAGTCGGCGGTGTCCTTGCTGGAGAGTGCCGGTGGGGCCGAGGCAGGCCCAGGTTTCACTAGTTCCTCGTGGTGGTGGCGTTAGGGTCACGGTGGCTGTCGCCGTGGCGTGACGGATGATGGCGTCGTCGTCGCCCCCGGGTCTGTTGCTGCGATCGTGGCTGCAGTCGGCTTGGTGGCGGTGCGGCTGTAGGTGTCCGTGTTGGGCGTGGACCCCACCTGGTGCTGGTACGTTGTCTTCGGCGGTGGTGGGTGCGGTGCAGGTGGTGCTGCACGCGGTGGTCCCCATCTCGTCGATGCTCGTCGTGGCCGGTCAACCGTGGTTGCTACTGGCGTAGTCGTAGGCTCTGCTGGCGTGGTCGTAGGCTCTGCTGGCGTGGTAGTCTCTGTTGTCAATGGTGGCGCTGCTGCTGTCGGCGCGGGGTTCCTGGACATGTCTCCCGCATTGATCTCACCCGCGTGCACCCGCCCAATGCGGTAGCTGGCTTGGACGCACTGCACGGAGATGCGCCGGATCAGCTGGGTGGCGGCGCGCTTGGTGAGGCGGAGGTGTTCTGTTAGCACTTTGAAATTTGACGGTAGTACGGCGCCAAGTGCGCCGTACACCACGGCTGATACGTGTACACGCCAGTCCAACCCCAACTGCGAGGCAGCGGCTGCGGACGTGTCGCTCTCGTCGGCGGCAACGGCTGAACGTGAGCCATGGGGTTCGCTCGTCCAGTCGTCGGGCAGCATGGGCATGGCGGCGGCAGGCGGCGCGGCGCCGGCATCGTCGGCGTCGCGTACAGCATCGTCGTGGTCGAGGGCAGCTTGGGCTTCGTCGTCGGGGGCGTGGTCCACTTCGTATGGACGGTGGCAGCGGGCTGTGCGCCATCGAGCACGGACAGCCAGTCGCTGGTGGCGGGCGGCGCGGTGATACCATCGTCGGCGCTCACGTAGCCGACGTCGTCTCGGTCGTCGTCTCGGTCGTCGTCGCTCAGGAAGTTACCGGGACACTCGCACAACATCGCCGATCGTGTCATTGCATGGTGTAGACGAGCAACCCGCAAGATGAACATCTACACACCCACATCGCTAGTAGACGAAGTCAACAATGTGGAAAGCGTTAATGGAATATTTCTCGATCACACCAAGGCGGATCGCCCCTTCTTCGAACGGTGGGGCACGTTACTCAGTAAGTACTTTGTTTCTCTTCCAGCGGGCTATACCTCAAACTATTTCTTCGAAATCGATGAATGTATTTGCACAATACGCAAAACAGTGAGGCATTTGGATGACAAGGCTGTTACATTTGCAATGATTGAGCCTAGTAACGTTGAATTCGTTCGAAAATCGTTCATCGCGGAGCTGTTCGGTCCTGGCATTGGCACAATTTGGGAAGCTTCGATTCGCAGCGTTCAACTACCACGCCATCCCGCCAGAGAGCTCTCAGAGAAAAAGATGAAATCGTTATCAGCAAAATACTTCTCAATCCCACCACAGTTCCTGTTATACTATCCAAGTGTACCTGATTCCATTATGAATGCCCCGACGCTCGGCACCAGAACCAGCAAGGCCGTGTCCACGGGACCAAATCCAAGGCTGGAAAAGGGAAAACCAAGTCGTCCCAAGAAGCAGAAAGCACCGTTGAAAGCCAACCAGCCCTCTATTTCGCAGTTTTTCTATTTGGCACAGAAGCCTTCTTAGATCCATCTCGAGTTCCACCGACCAGTACCTGGGCCAGACGTCAGCCTCGACTTAGACTACCACGTTTTCTCCTTCGAGGTTAGTGATGACGTCGGCCGCGGAGACAACCACTTCCACTGCCTCCGATCTAAGGATTTAACCGCATACTTCATGATTGTAACTTTCATACCGACAGAACTACTGGTAGTTTTCCCAGCTGGTGGGGCACGATGTAACCCGGGTTACCGCCAAACGTTTCATATGTATGTACACTACGTTGTTAGACATATCTCACGGTTAATTGCTACTCCAGTGTGAAACCCGTTTCCTCACTACTAATCCAAAATTCGCGCGCTCTAGTTCTCTCGGGTTGACACGCACGGATGGAAAGGTAGGACCAAAAGAAGCCACTTGATAAAGTCAATTTTGCTTATAAATATGCAAGTGGTTAGTTGTATTTCGATAACTGTTGGCCCACACTTTACCCATGTAAGGTAACCATACATTGCGTGACACAACCCAGCAAGGCCACTACTCTAGATCCGGTATACTCTTACCGATCCACAGGATCTATGGCTACGACCAGAGTACAAGGTCTACTTCTACTCGGATCCCGTGTGAAGGAACCCCCACGCCGGATCCATCTCTCAAATCTCCGCCAAGGACAGTCAAGTCTCACCTGCTTCGCATCTCCCGAAAGCGGATCCTGCCTGCCGACATAAGGTGAACGTACCAGCAACACAACGGTTATCAGAGTACCCCCCCGTCGGTGTCTGCGGTTCGTAAATGTCGGATCACCAGAAATATGCGATCAACTTCAGCACATTGCAGCCGAGTTGGACGTCCCACAAACCCGTATAACGGGTATTAACTCATTTTTTTGGGATTGGTCCTGTGCCCGTGCCTTCGCCTTCGCAGTCCCCACCAACTGCGAGAACTACTAAAACATAGTGCAATCTGGAACCACCCTCTCCAAACGTTTGGATGGATTCTAGTGGTTGTCGGCTTTTGAACTTAAGCTTGCGGGCCCGTTATTTTATTTTATCGTGATTGCGATTCACAATCGGTTTTTCTATCGTAGTTGTTTAGCACTCGCATGCGTTAGCCTGTGGTATCACTCACATGGTGGCTAGCGGCACGAATATAATATTAATTGTTATGGCGACGTAAATCGATAATGGTATCAGAAAATGTTCAAAGTTCTTATGCTCATGCTAATGGATTCAGATGATAAAATTGTTTGAATCACAAAATAGTTTCACATATGTAATTATAGTAAATCAAATTTGTGCGGCAGTAGTGTTTAGCTATCGCTTTTCATTTATATAGCGTAATGATTGCTGCTATACCGGGAATTGTTGCTTCTAGCATATAACGCCTAAGTTTCTGGTTGTGCTTATTTCAACAAACCCATGCATTATGAAACACGTTCTATAACCACTTACAGCAAAACGGTTCATATTAGTTTAATTTCAACTTCATAATACGTGTCGGTATGGTAGCGTGCGTCAACCGACTTCTTTGCTCGCACTACTAGTCGTGTTAAGTGTGACCTTAATTCCGATGTCGAAATTTGGGCACCTCTGGTCGTGCATCCTCGGTGTTAGTGAATAATTGTTGGCCTCATAACCTGCGATGAGACATGTAGGTTAGGAGTCGTGAAGTCTTCGATATCCTTGCTGCACGTCATGCTTTCCATGGTATCTTCACAAGAGGTAAATGACAGTGAGACGTGTGACCAGCCTAATAAGGACTTGAGGAATTCGGCTCAGCATAGATGAGTAGAGAAGTTAGTTCTACAACCCAGCGCGAGCTGCACACGTCCGCCTGTCGTACTCTCACACCTCGTACGTTGCATAAGCTTTGATTTCATTATTTGATATTCACGGTTTTATGTGTGCCGTGTTTGCTGTGTGCAGCAGCACGTAGGCGTGTTGCCCGCAGAGCACCGTCTCGCTCCAGGTAGACATTGTGCAATAACATCAGAACGACGGAATTCCAATATGCAGACTAAAGTCAAACACCAGCAAGCACCTCTGCAGCGGCTGGTCACTGACAACATCCGTTGCGTCGCAGTCGTGGAGTCCTCGTTGAGATACATCTGATTCGGCATCTGCACTACAGTCTCCAACGAGACATACAAAATCACATCATGACATCTTTGTGTATGTGGAGCAGTGTTCCGGTTTAGCACCCCATGTACGGTAGTACCTCAAAGCCAGTTTCGTGGTTTCTCTGTGCAATATATTAGATAAACAGGATCTTTTACGGTCGTGAACCCGAACGATTATTTTTGGGTTAAACCTTTTTTTAAGTTCATATTCCTCCATAGGACAAATAAAAGAACAAAACGTTTGTTGCATTCTCTTCAACCTAAACACAGAATTCAACTGTCAATAACTCAAAGGTTTCCCTTTGTCGTCACCGGGATTGTTCCAGCTTTGAGGAGTGTGCCAGACTATACACGCTTTTAGTGTTGAACATACAAATTTCAATCTGAATTGTAATAGCCCGTATCTCGACATACGTCGTTATAAAAAGAGGTTGCCAACATAATTATTTTCAGCCGTGGCATACAAGTGAAACTCCCGCGGTAATTACGCCTCAGGATAATACAGCACTGTTCGATTTGAGACCAACATGGGAGAATGGAGAGATGTGTCAACCATGGAATCAGAGGAAGCGTTCGAGGCTTATAGAGAGTCGTCAATGTGCTGCTCTTCGATCTACCACAAGGTCCAATATGATTCATGTAGTGCGTGTGTCGGTTCTCACGCAATGATTGAGCGTCGTCTACGCTGTATCAGCACAATTTGCTCGAAGTATGGCAAGTGCGGAGTTACCTGGAAGGTGCATCACTGTACTTCACAAGGAAAGTGGTTCGTCAAAGTCAACGACAAGCCTCAGACCCGAGGAGCACTACCGTGCGATGTTAACCCCCCGCCTCGCGTGACGAAGCCTATGAAGGAGTTCATTGACTAGCAAGATGATTCTGGTATTCCGCCCCGACTTATACTAGCTAATATGAAGAAGCAGCTCTCTATTGTGCCGTCGGTCGGAGGGTGGCCTCTCCAATCGCAAATTCACAACCAGCTCAAGTGTATCCGGGGTGAACACGGAGGAAGAAACACTGTAGAGGCCGTGACGGGAATTGTTCGTGAGCGAGTCTATCATCCTGCGATTGTAGCTAGCTCAGCTTTTCTATTCAGCAACAAAGTCGGTGAAAGTGGACACGCGTACGTGGGCAAAGGTGAAGACGACGATCCAGTCATTATTGGGATCACCTCACTCTCTTTGATCGACAATGTTCTTCTGTTTGTTACTCGAGATAGAGTGTCTCTCTTCCACGCGGACGCCACATTCAAGCTGAGCGACATTGGGTACCTAGTCATTACCTGCGGCTTTACAGATCAGGCTCGATCATACCAGGTTGCAGTACTATTTGTCGTCAGCAGACGCACGGCAAATGAAAATGAGCATTGTTTTCGGTGCTTTGCCGAGCTTGTATACAAGATACGTAGACAACATCTACATGTCAGTGCTGCAATGGGCAATGCTGAAGCCGCTCAATATAACGGCCTCGTGTCAGTTCCAGAGTTCGCCGGAGCGAAGGTGCTGATGTGCTTTTTCCACGTTTTGTACAACGTACGAAAGCGCATCCGAGATTTGTCAGTGACGACAGGAAACTTGTCATGACTTCTATCATGGATATGCATCTCTGTGAGAGCATTAGCGAGTATTTGACCTGCCGTGATGAATTGCTCGCAATGTGGAAAGCTGCGGAAACCTTAGCACAGTTCCGAGCGTGCTTCCAAGAGCAGTGGCTAGACAGTGACTTCTGGAGATGGCAAGCTTTTCATACCCCGGGTGGGTATGAAACAACCAACAATGCGTGTGAAACATTTAACGCACAACTCACATCGTTCATGCAGCGGCGCAGACACCACATGCGCCTACTTCTCCAGAAGCTTTACGAGTTCGTCGAAACGATGAGACCCCAACCTCCATTTTGAGTGAATACGTTCCAATTCCTACAGCGGATGTAATCGATGCTGCAGTTTTAGCGATGGAGGCGAGCCGTGTTTTGGTAGTAAGTACGGACAACGATGCATGCGTGAAAGTAAAAGAATTATCTGGCGTGGTTGATAGTGAAGAAATTACGCGAGACTACGACGCGTGCATTGAATTGGACGCAATGTTTAGCGAATTGATCGACGACGATGCTGATCAGGTGGTCGCCCTGAATCCTACAGCAAGATTGATACTGCCGTCAAGCTCAAGTGATACCCTGGATACTGAGTCAGATGGACAGCTCACATACCTTCGTACAAATTTGGCAAACGCAATCGAAGACGAAGATACCTCACGCAAACATGATCTATACACATACGCCATGAAATGGTCGTTACGCCGAGTTCACCAACTTCGAATGCCCGCGACTGGTTAGAGTGTGGATATTCAATCTCAGGTTTGCAGCTGTAAGTATTATGCCAAGTTCAATACATGCTACCACATAGTTGTGGCTCGGCACCAGCGCAACCTGCGGTATGGAAACAAACACCGGTGGACGAAGCTGACAAACCGAATTGTAGGCAAAGCGAAAACCAAACGGAACTCAAGTAAACAGAAGCCTAACCGAGCCAAGCCTCGCGGAGGAAAAGGTAAGCGCAAAGTAACCAAGACAACGTCCTTAAGAATAGATGCGGGGAGACCTCCCTTAGCATCAAGAGCTCTCACCATCCAGTTTATACTAGACAACTAACGGCGGCATCTCAGCCAATAATCAATAATACGTGTATTACACTTTAAAGCAATATTGTCGTTCAGCTCCTACTGAGGCAGGTATATTCCGGAGCATACGCCATGCACAAACCTGCTCACTCTTGAAACGCGGGAACACCTGGCGGCTTTCCGAAGATCCTGTGCTGAATCGAAAGCAGCGGTTTGTCCACGTCCGTCGGGGATCCGCAGCTCGAATAAGCTTCACTCACCGCTTCCTGGTAAGCTTGCCTAACATGTTCTATGCGAGCGTTTGCAAAACTTTCGGACAGCTCATCACTTTCTTCACACGGCTCCGGAGGAAACATCGCTACCGCCTGGATTGTCGCAAACACGTCAGCAAGACGGGTAGCCACAGCTTCAAACGCGTCTTCGCTGGTACAGCACTTGTCCTTGCTGCGTGCTAGTAGAACAGCACTAGCACAGCTTTTGACGGTGGCTTCGATGACACCACTTAAACTTCCGCGATTGTAGGCCGTATTTTCACGAAGTAGCTCTTCATTCATCGTTGCCAGATAATAGTGAGATCTGGCACGGCTAACCGCGTGAAGGGATCTCAAGGCTGCTTCACGCAGGTTGGCTGCATCAGCATGTGGTGAAGGAACGGATCCGGGCTGCGGGCTTCGTGTGCGCGGGGTTTTCACTGCGGCGTCATCCAGAAGTCCAGTATCATCACCGGGTGGCGAAACGAGGTATGGCTTTGGGCGGGGTGTGCGTGTGGCGCGAAATCACTTGATGCGCTCGTCCACAATACCACTAGCGCTCGATTCAAACGTCGAATTCGGTGAAGCTTGCATGAGTTGCTGCAGAACCGAATCAGACAGGGACAACCATGTTTTCCGGAGACGGACACGACCTCGACCACGGAGCCATTGGTTGTCCTGGGTGTGCTGCTGGTCGCCACTAAGTAGTTGGCGCTTGGATGCGTACATGCGAGCGTAGATGGACATTGGTGTCAGCATACCTCCAAAACGCGCGGTGCACACGCATTTCTGTCTGCTATTTTCCGAATGAACTGGGTTACCGCCCTCCCCATATTATGGGAAGTGCGAAAATAAACAGCCAAACGCGAGACTCAGTACACGTCCCATCCAACTTGTAAGTAACATGAAACAATCGATCTGTGTGGACAAATCAACCAAGTACGGTCCAACCATTGCACATGGATAAAGGAAATTCGCTCAGCCCTTTTGTGGCTCCAATGCAATCTTTCATTTGATGCAGCTAGTGGAAGTCTCATGTATCTTGCATGTAGCATGAGGTGTTAGTCTGCCGCATTGCAAAACTGATAAGAACCGCTGTTTTCTTCGGTGTCTTTGAAAATGAGTGGTTCGGCATGATGTGACTCTCGTAAACGGTTGCATGTTTCATTTGATCACACTCGTCCATTGCTTCCAGTAAAGCACCAGAACACAAGTTGCTACCTACCTCACTCTATTAGATGGTTGCCACATTTGCTGTGATGAAGATAAACGGGCGTGTTATGATTAGGTCGTATCGCTGAGATCAAAACTCTTGTCTAGTTATCCTTCCAAGAGTACGACCACCAATTTCCCCCATCGTAGCCTTCGTCATGGAATTGTTTAACACACAAGTACATGAAGGTACCCTCTGGATAGCAGCAGCATGTACAAAGGAAATAATGTCTTGCGAAAATGTGTATTTACGCTTGTGTTCTGCGTTCCTCGAAATGCTCGTAACATGACACTGAAGTAGGTTACGTAGTACATATTGACGATGACTTAATCGGGGGGAAATGAATTGGAGTTGCTTCACTTTAGCCTACCATGAACCAAGTGTTAGCCAGAATGTTGCATGTATTGCATTTTATGCCTCCATGCACGATGCGCGAGAAGACCAAAGCATTCAGTTCTCCACGTTCGATAAACCAAAAAATACTCATCTTACCAACGCAACTCAAATCGTGCTGCGCATCGGCCCATGAGCGAAAAAAAAGGTTGCCATCACCTTCATCGACAACGTCGTTGTGGTCCAGACTACCATGAACAGTGTAAACCCTCATTTTTTACACAGCCTTACCCTTTACGGTTTTCCTTCTTGTCACTTTCTTCAGACTTTTTCTTGGGGCCATGACGCACGGACCCCTTAATGCGAAGCTGACTCCAATCTGGTGCTGTTTCGCCGTGGTACCCGTAGTCGAAAAAGAGTTCCTCGCCTTTGGCAATGTCTTGCTGGGCCCAAATGGAAATTCGGTGCTCACCACCTCCCACTGTCAGCACCTTGCCCTTGCATTTCTGGTACACTGCCGAGTGGTTAGCAAACTTGCTTTTGTTCCCTTTTCGAATTGCATCGACTACTGAGTCATCGTCGACATCAAACAAAAAGCTGATCGTCATCTTATCGTAGATGCTGCCGCGGCGTTCAGCTTCGTCTTGGGAAAGCAGAGCTCCATGGTACTCATAGATGAACTCTCCGCGCTTGATCGGCTCCGTTGCAAAGGCTCCCCAACCGTGTGTTGTAGAGTAGGCGACGCCAATTTTCTTGTGCAGGCCACGCAAGATATTCACGTTACAACAGATACCTAAATCCAAAGCGGACATGCTCCTGCGTTCCTCATCAAAGATCAGCGCTGGGACTTCACTAGCACCACAAGTGAAACATGTGTCGGGGTTGCATTCACGTGCAGCAACGAAACACGGGCATGCCTTAGTTCGGCAATTTCCGAGACTGCATTTGCATCCTGGGAACCTGGGTACCATAAAAACGAAACACAGTTAATTCTTGTTCCAAACACGGCTAAAGGAAAGCAAACCGACCGGTTGGGGCAATCCCGTGAGCATGAGCACGCCTTGTCGCAGGTATGGTCGCGCGTCATGCAAGAGCAGTCGTTCGTATCACATGCCCCCTCATGGTTGCACGGTTCGTACTCGTGATTAGCTCCTTTGTCCTTGAGACGATTGTTTCTTGTTCTGTTGAGGAGAATACGATTGTTGCTGCTGCGCGAGCTCCGTGCCCTTCCTCGCTTCCGGCCGTTGTTATTCAAACGGGCGTCAGGTGAAAGTGGCATCTCGTCCATTGAACTCGTGCGAATCGGCTTACTTTGCCGCTCCGACTCCAAGAAGGCCCCCACCTCCTTGCACGTTGTTGACTTGATCATCGAAGAAATGATGCACGGGTTGTCGCCGATGATGGCCCGAAGCTTTTGTAGTAGCACCAGTTCGGTGTCGCTCAATGACTTTGATTCCCCCTTCATCTCGTTGGTGGCACCATCTGCGACTGCAGACATGCTTTCAGTCTTCCAACACTCGTTTGAGCACTTTGCGTCGGCCCGAAGCGATTTCTTTAGAATAGCAGTCACCTGTTCGTAATGAGAATCATCGAGGTACTCGGACTCGTCTGGAACCTGCGGATACAGCTGAACTCGATGAGTTCGAGATGGTTTCCTTCTTGATGGCTGCCATGCCTGCTTCTTTAAGCTCCTGCTGGCCAGTGTGCTGATTCTTGTCAATGAGCGCGACGATCGCCGCGTTTCATGCAGGTTTCCAGGAGTTGTAACTTCCTCATCGGTGACGGTCTCGTAGCAGATTTCACTTGATCCGTCCTCCATGCCCACGTCTTCATCGGTTTGAATGTCCCCGCTGTGGCTGTGAGAATCTTCGCGCTTCGCATTTTCATCAGCACTACAGCTGGCGCTGTCCAGTGCGTCGGCACTGGCTGGAGGGCTCACAGTGGAAGCACAGCTCTCTGGAGTCTGATTTGACGATTCCACATCCTCGTTATGATCTCGCTTTGCATTTGCTGCAAGCGCAGCAGGCGACAGGAAAACCGGCGGATTGATCGGATCAACGCGATGAGAAGGAAGAGGGTGTTCAATACCATGTTCAACGCAATGGTATACATAGCAAATTCGGCAAAACATGTCACGATAGGTAACCAACAATTCAGTGTAATCGTCCGTTGATCGTAGGCCCAAACCATATCCACGACTGGCATGACCCCTGGCAAGGTTTGAATCAAAGTATGTCGGCGGTGGAGCAAACCGTTCCTCAAGAGTTTTCTGAAAATCCTCACGGCTGCTTAGCGCAGGTTCCAAAGTAGCTACCTTCGCTAGCGGAAATGCTGCAGGGTTGGTTGAAATCAGTTCGTTAGCCTCCTTGAGGCGCCGTGCAGCGAGTCTCACGGAATCATCCAACTTCTTGATTTCACTATAGTCTGAGTACGCTTGAGCAAAGCCAGGCACCTTTTTCAACGTACTAAACACTTTGTCCGAGGTGCCACATTCACGAATAATGAGACGCAATAAGAACTCGTTTACTTCGCCATCCAGACCACTCGAGAGGTTCGAATCCTTGGACCCAACAGCATCGTACCACGCGACATCAATATCAGCACCGTCATCATCTTCTCCAAAGTAGGGTTTGTACCGCATGATAGGATCGTCCTCCACGCGAACATTTGTTTTGACACCGACATATGCAGTGGATTTGCTCATTGGCCGAATGTAGGGAAGTTGATTGACATCGTGAGGAAAAAGCCGTTCTTCGACTGATATCGTTTCTCCCCATACATTGATATATCCCAACGACAGCGATTGTGTTAGGTTCTCCTGCTTCATTTGGTTCAGAAGTGACTTCTCCAGTGGTGACACATTACTCAACCGCTTAGCTTGTACTAGAATTCGTAGCAAAGACAAAATAAGTGAGCTGCTGAGACTACCACTTCACTTAGATAATAGAAACCGTACCTTGGAGGTGGTGGGCCCGATGCGCTTCACGGGCATCGAGATACGTTTTGACTTTGGTTTGTGCTTCTGCAATAATTGCACTAGTTTTCCGTTGGTGACAAGCGCGAATTCTGGGTAGCTCACGCTGAATGACGTCAGTCACGCGGGTATCCATGTCTTCCTGCGTGACACTGAGTTCAGACTCGTTATTCTCCAGTGTCGACGAGATAAATTGCGTGGATTTTCCAAAATGCGGCACGAGTTTGCATTTGCTCCTCAAGTCTCCATCCACATCTGCGCAACCATAACAAACAAACATTGGGTGATATAAGCAACAAACCGCAGGTAGAAAACAATGACGGCAGAAGACACATCGTCACATACCATAAGTCAGCAGCGGTCGGTCAAATTCCGATTGAAACGGGGATGCAATTTCCGAGTCCAGTGGCAGCAAATTCGGTGGTGCCGTGTCAAAGCAAACGTTTCGCCACACAGTGGCATGCATTACCGTATTTGTAGCATTTCTCCGATGATCCAGCGTGTCCGAGACAACCTGAACTTGCGCAGGCGGTGGGGGGTGAGCTGCCGATTTCGCAGAGGAAGATCGCGAGTTGTTCTTGCTTTTCCTCTTGGACTTTGCTGGTTTATTCGACTGAGTGGGTTTTTTGCCCTTGCTCGAGTTTTCAGGTTTGGTCTTCTGGTAACTTGCGGTGGCGGCAGGTTGTGCAGGGGATTTCGCTTGTTGTTTGGGCTTGCTGGGCATATACTCGTCATCACTACTCTTCTCGGATTCTGAGCTTGACTCATTCAAGAGCGGTTCCGGTTCATAGAAAGCTTCTGGTTTGTACTCTTCAACGTCATCGTCTTCACCATTGTCGCTCGGCTCGCACGAAGACCACTCCGTTCCGTCAACAACGTTGTCATTGCTCCGAGCACCAAAAGAGAACTGATGTTGCTTTGGCTCTGCTTTCTTCTTTTTCTTCTTAGGAGGTGCCGCTGTAGTATTATTCTTTGCGCTTTTTTTTCGAAGGCGTGCAAGCTCACGTTCTTGAGCCACCACATCCTTCAACGACATTTGTTTCGCCCGGGCACTTCCCAGCACAGCTGTACGGTTCTCGTCCGGACTTGACGACGAAGAAGAAGAATCATCACTGGAACCAGAGAAGTCAAAGTCGAACGGGGAGGGTGATGTCGTTTTCTTCATGACCAAGTTCTTGTTGCGCGAATGGGGTGAGCTATGAGATGTCGCCACCGCGTCACTCGCCTTACGCTTCGCCCCTGCGGTAGGGGTCCGACGTGCGGCGTTGTGAGGCGCCGCCTTGGTTACGCGAAGCGCTTTGGCCCGTAGCCTCTCAAGCTCCCGCTGCTGAGCCTGCAGCTCACTGAACGACATGGCATCTGAGTACATTCGACCGTCACTGTCTGCGAAACGAAGCTGAGTCGTCTCCTCCACCGTCTCCTCTTCCGAGTCCGTCGGGGCACTGTATTGACCAACGTAGCTCTTCGTTTTCACCACCTTCTTCTTCTTAACACGAGGCAGAGTCTGTTCACTAGTATCGTTATCGTCATCAGAAGGCTCTCCTTCCCCCTCCTTTGAGCCACTGCCGTAGCTCAAACCCTTGCGAGCAGTGGGATCCGCAGTGAACGAGATCTTGGGCGACTTCACACGCGGCTTCTTGGCCTGACTGGGGCCTCCGACGTCCGACTCATCGGACGAGCTCACGAGCAGGGGGGCGCTACGTCGGCCGCTGGCCGTCGCGTTCTCATCGCTGGACTCGTCCAAGAAAATTACAGAGCTTAGAGGGCTCGGCATTAGCTGCACAAAACACCACATTGCGTTAGATCCAGAACGCACTGGGACATGGAACTGGCACGAGAACCACCGCAAGACGCGACTACCACAGCAGAGACGACTGCGGGTAGCGAACAAAGGCGTAGGGCGATGACACGCGTGCATGAAGCTTACCTCCTAGCTCTCTCTTCCGTGGGCCGTTCGTCGCGAATGCTGCGAGCCAAAACAAATCCCTAAAAATCGGTGGCGGTAAAGCGATATTTTGAAATGTAAGAATGGATACATTTTGAATAAAGCGAGAAAGCCGAGATGGATTGGGTGAGCTCGTCGCTGGAGCTCGCGGGGTCGCTGCTCGAATCCGTGGACCAGCAGGCCGCGCTCACACTCGCCGGTAAGTGTCCTAGATCGTATCCGCATGTCATGCAGGTTGTGGATGTCCTTACGCTTCTTGTGCGACTGCCAACAGGGACGGAAGAGGAAGAGAACGACGTGGAATTTGTGTCATCTGCGCGATTGAGCCAAACGTCCGAAGGAAACGCATCCAGTGGGGCGGACAACGAGGAACCGGAAGGGTCGGGGACCGAGGACGCGCCCGCGTCGGCGGTGGGGTTCCATACGCTCTGTAGTTCCTCATCTCAACTGGAATCCTAACGGTATGACCTCCTATGATGTTTTGGGATTAGCAGGCAAATGCGTCGAGTAACAACTCCAGTCAAACGAAGAAAAATGCTGGCGCTCGCATAAAGAATACACCGCCTCATTCGGGCTCGGGCAACAAGCTCGCGGGCTTTGTGAGTGCCATTTCCACGCAGCTTGAAAACGTGTCGTCGGGGAGAGGAGGGAACGCTCCTCCGAGCAATGGTGGATCGCACACTGCCTCGACGCAGGAAGAGTGTGCTAGACTGTACAAGGAGTTGAGTCGTGTGAAGAACGAGCTGAGGCTAAAGGAGAAGCAGGTCAGCAGTACTCAGAAGAGCATGCAGATCTGCGAGGAAGAGTTGGTCGCTCTGGAGCAAGAGTGCAAAGAGAAGATCGCACAAGTGCAACATGAGGTAGTTAATGATTTTGAGTATTTTATTGCTACGGTTCACCTACATGTACTCATTTTATGTTTGTTCATGCTATCAGATGTCGGTCATTCAGCAGGACAAGAACTCGGATGAGCAGAATTTTATCCAGGCTTTGGAGATGAAGGACAATCAGGCGCGCGCCATGAAGGCCGATTTGGATACGTTGACCGAAGCCAAAGAGCACTATACCGCGGAAATTGCCTCGCTCAAGGCAGAATTGGCAAAGGCTGTCGAGTCGAAAGACACATTGTGGACCTCCGCTGCATCAGCGAGCAATGAGTCGGAGCAGCTGATCGAATCGCTTCGGGCGGAATTACAGGATACGCTGGCGGCAATGAACACCTTGAAGCGTGAATATGCCGAGTCGAAACACACCATGTTTTCACGCCAATCGCAGCTGGAGAACACCAACACCGAACTTGTGAACGATGTGGCCAATCTCGAGCGCGAGTTGGCGAAAGCGAAGGAGGCTGTGGCGGCTGCCTCCCAAATCAGCCCAGCAGATGCAACAAGTGCGAGTATCACCGCAGGACCAACTCATTTCGGTTCAAGCACGAACTTTGCGTCGATGAATGACGACTACCGATGCGTTCAGCAGACGCTGGTTCTCACTAAGAAATCCTTGCACGATGAGTCGAGAAAGAGCGAGGTCCAGAAGCAGGAGAATATCGTATTGACTGAAGATGTGCATCGACTGAAGCAAGTACTGGAGTCAACACAGGAGACTTTCTCCATGCAGCTCGAGTCCACATCTCAAGAGAACACAAGGCTTAAGGAGCAGGTGAAGCAGCTAACCTCTCATACCAGTGCGACTGCGGCTGCCAATGGGGAGCTGCGTATCCAGCGCCTGACAAACAGACTGATCGATAAGCAGGAAACGATCGACGCCTTGCGCAGTCGCGTGACGACAATGGACGTTCGTCTCCAGGACTCGCAGTTGCGGGCGCAGCGGGCCGAGGAGAAGCTATCTCGGATGGAGCAGAACGGCGGGGTTGACGACATGGAAATGGCGACTCCTGTCGGGAAGCCCGGTATGCGCTCGCGGCCGAACCGCATGGCCCACATGATCTCACGCGTGGCTCCCGTGGTTGAGCGCAGTCAACGCGTCGTGACGGCACTGGACGTGCTGGATCGCTGGTTGCTGTTCCTTGGACGAGTGTTTTTGCAAGCCCCGTTCGCGCGTCTTGGAATGTTGTGCTACGTCGTGCTGATCCACTTGTGGGTGTTCATGATCTTGAGCTTCCACACGAGCCACCTGACGGAGGAGATGCAGCTCTCCACTGCCGCCGAGGGCACCGTCGTCGAGCCAGGAGAAGATATGATCCCTGGAGGAGGCCACTAACTCTTCGATAAACGAAGCACTCTTTTTTATCGACAACCAAGTATTTAACGCAGTTGGCGCGTGAAAAGCTCTCGACAACTTATAGTGATAAACTATGAGTTGACTATTACCGACTTCCTCGGCTTACGGGGGACACCCTACGTATCGGTACAGTGTACCACCTTAAAAAAGCGACCTTCCGATTATGGTTACTGTTATCGATACCGGTATTATAAAACTGAACGTGGTGAAATGGCACAATCAATAGAGAGTTTTCGCAGTCGCTGTTCCTGGTCCGGTTCAGGATACGCGTGCGTAAAACGTGCAAATTCCGTTTCGATCCAGGGATTTGACTCTTGACAGTCTGGGGAATGCAGGGTCGACGGGGAATAAAATCCTGGTTGAAAACCTCTATATTTTGATATAAATAGCTCGATTATATTTGTCGTACCCTTCTCGTCATCTCCAGTGGATTTGGTACGCGTGGCAGTAGCGTCAAGGGCAGCGCGGTCTACGAGCATCTTGACCGAGCGCAGAGGAAACAGGCAAGGCGTGCTGCTGTTCGTTGTGAAGCCGAAGGGTATGGAGGGTGAGTGCAGATCGGCAGTGGCGCACATCGAGGGCAGACCGGCGGTGTAATGGGTCTGATTAGACCCACTACTTTAGCTTACACATGTGCGCACGTGTATGAGGAAGCGTAGGAGTATTTAACTTAGATTAAAGTATACTTGTATCCACAAGTATAATTAAACCTAAATAAAGGGACTAAACGATAGCTTTGGTCTAAATTGAGAACTGAATTG
>KV725180.1:0-29782 GCA_000500205.2 Phytophthora lateralis
ATGGTCTGGAGGTCCGTTCTGTTCAAGCCACTCACCGCAGCGCTTTCTGTACTTCCTCTTTGGGTAGCAGAGACCAGGACAACGGTTAGAACTCCACCTTTGCATCGACCGGAGGCGCGGCACCACGCACCGACAGAGTGGAAACTGTCCGGAATAGGCTGGAAGGCCTCTCTACTTGACGTGCAGCCCATGAAGCGGTCGGAATGTCTGGAAGAGGCTGTCTACTGGCGCTCCAGATGGCGAATGGGCGCAATACGGACAAGCGATGCGAGCAGCCAATGGCGTCGCATGAACGATTACCCAGGAGCAGGCGACTCAGAAAAAACTGTAAACGGGTTCAATCGCCTTCTTGTTGATGATGGATTTTCGTGTTCATCATTCTTAGCTTGGTTGAAGCATATCCTTGGATAGGGAGCTACCAAGGTGCGGCAAGTCTGTCTTGGCAGCAACCCGCTTATAACTAGGATGCCGTCGGACTCTTGGCAAAGTTGGTCTCGAATGTGGCTGTGATACCAGCATTTTAATTTAGGAGCATGTTTGCATTTTCCGGTTCAAGCAAAACACCGTCGCGTCTCACGACAACCGACGCAGGAAGTCGTGATGTCGCTGCAGGAAAATGCATTCTGGGTCATTTGGGCTGGTCGATTCAACTCGAACATTGCTCCAGCAACTCGTCATCCCACCCCACTCACATCCGTTGCTATGGCGCCGGGAAACCTGTGCATGAACACCTACCATCGGAAAGCATCCAAAGCTGTCTCTAAACTAACTAACTGTCAGCAAGTTGGGTGGGTACATGTAACAGACCACTGTAATTTTCCCAATCGAAATATTAGGAATCCAAGCGCCACATTTCAGATCGAACATGGCGGACGACAAGACGGAGAGCGACGCCGGCGTGGAGCTCGTCTCCGGCAGCATCAGCCTCCCGTTGGCCAAGGAGAACACGCTGGACGAGCCCGTTTCCACGACCATCGTATGTGTCCGCCGCTTGTGCGCCTCTGGGGCCTCTCAAACTTGCTCTAACGTCATATTCTCTGTGGACGCCAGCTCCGCGACCTGCGGCTGGTCGGTGCCAAGCTGCGCGTGGTGCTCATGCCCAGCAACACTTCGGAGGAGACGCTCAAGGCGCTTCGAGACTGTACGAGACGTGCCATCAGCTCTGAGCGGGGCTTAACGGTGGAATATTTACTCTAGGACGCCGTTTTGTGTGTGCAGGGGACCTCTGGGGGCCATTGCTGCTGTGTTTGACGCTCTCCATGTACGTGACTATGGGGTTTAGCGAAATTTAGTGATTTAGAGCTCTGACGATAGGTTTGGGAAAATTTTTGGGTGGGTGATGTAGTATGCTGAGTGTGACGGCTCCTGCGGCGCAGTCGGCCATGGTATTCACGGGCGTCTTCGTGGTGATTTGGGTCGGCGCTGCCATTGTCACGGTGAACGCGCAGCTTCTGGGCAGCTCCATGTACGTCTGTGGGAGTTTTGGGCAGAGTTTTATTTGCTGTAATTGGTGCTGATTGGGATACTTACGGTTGATGTTGAGCAGATCTTTCTTCCAGAGTGTGTGCGTGTTGGGATACTGCGTGTTCCCGCTGAATATTGCCACACTAGTGTGCATGCTAGCCAAGGTTGTGGTCTCGCACATCTTGCTGCGTATGGTGATAGTCACCGTAGGCTTCCTTTGGTCCACGCGAGGTGCGTCCTCGTACCTCTAGGTATGCTTGTAATCTCGTACTAACTCCGCCGTTGCTGTTGCCATTGCAATTCTGCAGCGTCGGTCGTGTTCATGTCCAAGTTGGTGCCGCCCAAGCGCAAGGCGCTCACTGTGTACCCGGTGCTGCTCTTCTACCTCTTCATCAGCTGGATGGTGCTCATCCAGTGAAGTCTAGCAACACCACAGCAGCGTCCTTTTAATCGTTAACGTGACACCTTGATTCTAGCTATTTTCCACCCGTACCATAATTGCGGTACACTTGACCTCGTCCATCAGACCGGGGACTCACTTTAGAAACTCTCCAGCCATCGCCATGAGTAGTGCCGCGGAGCAGATCCAGAGCCTCATCAGCGCCGTCGAGACGGACCTGGGCATCGAGGCCAACGCCCCCGTGGGCGAGAAGAAGACCCAGAAGACCGACAAGAAGGAACAGAAGCCCAAGGCCAAGAAGCCCAAGGCCCCCAAACCCGCCAAGGCGCCCGCCGCTGACCCCAACCAGCCCGAGATCACCAAGCTGGACATCCGCGTAGGCCAGATCGTCAAGGTCTGGAAGCACGACACGGCCGACAAGCTCTACTGCGAGGAGATCGACGTGGGCGAGGACGCGCCGCGCCAGATCGCCAGTGGTCTCGTGTACCACTACTCGCTCGAGGAGATGCAGGACCGCCGCGTGCTCGTGCTGTGCAACCTCAAGCCGCGCAACCTCGTGGGCTTCCGCAGCCACGGTATGGTCATGTGCGCTGCTGTTCCCCTGGAAGATGGCAAGGAGAAGGTGGCCTTTGTCACGCCCCCCGAGGGCGCCAAGATCGGCGAACGCATCACGTTCGAGGGCCTCTCAGGCGAGCCTTTCTCCCCCGCGCAGGTGGAGAAGAAGAAGGTGCTCACGGTGCTGGGCGACGACATGAAGACGGACGACAATGGCATGGCCAAGTGGAAGGAGCACGAGTTCGGCACGTCGGCGGGTCCTTGCACGGCTCCGGTGAACAACGGCGTCATTAGATAAGTGGGTGCTACCTCATGAGCCTTTTAAAACGACATGGCAGCTCACTTCTTGCAATGTGCAGTTGGCATACAAGTATGGCTATGAGAATTAACGGCGTAACTACTTATTTGTTGCGCTTGCGCTTCGGACGAGAGCTTGCAGCGCTAGCGTCGGACTTTTTGGTGGGCTTGGTCTTCTTTTTCTTGAGAGGGAGCGGCACCACTTCCTCGTCGTTTTCCGCTTCATCCTCATCCTCTTGCTCCTCTGCGATAGCAGCCTTGGAGCTCTTGTTTGTCTTGCCCTTGGCTTTTGCCTTCATCTTTGCCCTGCGTCGAGATGTGCTCACTGTCGGCGGCGCAATATCTGAATCGTCCGAATCCCCAACCGAGTCGAAAGCGGCAGCTAGATTCTTCTTCATACGCCCTTCGAGGTCTTCCTGGGTGAAGCCCTGCTTACCACGACCTTGAGGCCTGTCAACCGAAGGCGACTTGGCAGTCACATGCCAGTTCTCGTTGGCCGGGTGGCCCTGGCTGGGCGAGAAAATCAGCGTCGAATTCTCAGACGCTTGCCGACGGGATTCCTCGCTAGACACTTCGCGTGGCTTCACGTTGCTGTGAGTGGGGGTTGGTGTCGCTGGCAAACTTTGTCGTCGGCGCACCGGAGTGTGACTTGCCTCCAACAGCTCCTCCTGCGGAGTCTGAGGCTCGCGAACTGCGGCGTTGGGTGAAGGGGACATTGGAGCTGTTTGAGCATCACTCGCGGCGTAGGACATGCGGCGCGGTGCCTGCTTCTTCTGCTGTTGCTGTAGGTCTAACTGCCGCAGATCATACTCCACTTCCATGGCCATCTGCGGGTCCGTATTCATGAAGATATCCTTCACCTCCTGTCGGTACATCTTGAACAGCTCGCGAATGTAGTGCAGCAAGTAGCGAGTCAATGGGCTGTGCTTCGCCTCGAGCGTGTGCTTGAGACCGATAAGTACGGGCACGACATTCTCGAGGAAGTTCTTCTTGGACATCTTGGAAAGCAACTTGCCCTTGGCTGCAGCTATCTGTGACGCGACGTTGGCGTTTGCCCCAGCTACCACGTCATCATTTTCAACCTCGTCATCTTCGTCTTCCTTCGAAGTTGTAAGCTTGATCTCGGGGGAACACAAGATTGCGAAAGTGTCCTTGAGAACTGCCTCCGTGCACTGATCAGTGATCTGGGACGGGTTATCGCACAGCGGAAGTGTGCCATCCATGACTTCTTCCAGCACTTCATTGCAGAGTTTCATGGATATCTGCAACTTCTGCTCGTCCGTCATGTGCTCCAACAGGAAGTTGTACAGCTTTGCTCGTCTCGGGTAGAGGGCGTTGCCAAGAAGTGCGAGCTCACGTGTGCCTTCCTCTTCAAAAGGCTCCGAGAATCTGAGCTTGTCGCCATTAACGCCGTTGAAGACAAAAATGATCTCGATGAACTTGTTTGTGAAGATGTGCGGTGATTTCTGCAGCAAAGGCCCGCAAAGCACATGGCGAGCTAGATTTGCCAGTTCTTCGTCTTCGTCAACCGCCGCGCGAAGGAAGAAGCGCAGCAGGGACTCACGCCACTTGATGTAGTCCTGCAGGATCAACTGTGAGAACAGTAGCAGCGCACTGCGACGAAGTAAGCGGCTTTCGTCCAACAGCGATAAGGCGATCGTAGGAACGTATGCATCTACCAGAGACGTGTAGCGAATGCACAGATCGCCCAGAATCAACAGGATGTTTGCTCGGATGTCCTGGTCGTCGCAGGTACGTAGTTCCCGAATGAACATGGTCACGCACTTCTTCGCCAATTCCTGGTCGCGCAGGCATAACTTACCGAGGGTCACGAAAGCGCATACACGAACAGGGGTCGGTAGCGGCACGGGCCTCGACACGACGGAAGTCGCCGTCTCTTCTTCATCGGAGTGGTTGATGGCATTGCTATTGGGGACGAACTTCGGGGGCAAAAAGAGCTGTACAAGGGACTTGAGGCTCGAACTCACAGGAAGAAGTGCAGCCTCGCCGTTTTTATCGGCATCCTTGTCGAACTCGAGTAAAGCCACTTCTCCAATGGAAATAAGCTGCTTTTGCAGAAGTGCTGTCTCCTCCTCCACACTATCCGGGCTACTCTCGAAGCACTTGCGAAGGTTTGCCTCGCACAGCTCCAGAAGTTTATTTCCCCATGTGAAGCTGATGTCGCGACCTTTTTCCGGTGAAGGAGCCTTGGCCTTGCAAATACTGTTCAAGGCGAGAATACCATCGGTAATAACATTCAGCGGGATGGCGAACGAATGCAACGACGCCAAAATGCTGTCCGCGATCGACTTGGCGTCCTGCGCATCAATAACTGTCGAAATTGCGGCAATCACGCGCAGAATCCGCTTGGAACCATCGTTGAATTCTATCGGCAGTGCCTGATCTTGCAGTTTGTTCCAGCACTCGACAACGATGCCGAGGTTCTGCTGTTTCCCCTTCACAGCCTCAACCAGTTTGCCCGAGTGCGCTAGCTCCTCCAACACTATCCAACTGAAACCCCAGTAGCGCGTCAAAAGTCGACGGGTAGCCTCATCTTCCGTTTCTTCTTGCACCTCTACTCCAGAGCTGTACGGGCTCACACTTTCCTTGATGGCGAATATACATGCCTTGACAAAATTCTCGACATCGATCTTTTCACTCTTGATCAGCATGCGCATAGCTTTCTGTAAGCAACGAGCCATGACGCCATCGAGGTGAGACACCTGCATCCAAACCGATTCGAGAGCGTTCCGTCGCGGTTTGTTGCGACGCGAGTCGTACCATGTTAGAACTCGGGCAAACACAACTCGCCCCGCCGCATCAAGGGCGCAAGACTGCACGCTCGTCTCGGGGTCAACACATAGCGGGAGCACACCGAGATTCCACAGCTTCTGGGCTTCTTCATCGCCTGGAAACTTGAGCAGGATTGCCGACAGTGACTTGATAGATTGCACACGGACAACAACCGAGGTATCGGTGCAACGAGCATGGATGTCAAACAAATCTTTCCTCGAGGAAGCAAGAACTACGCCACCCGAGTGTGATGTCAATAGAGCTTCCAGAGCCTGCACAGCGGCCCTACGCACAAACGTCTTCTCGTCCACCAAACGCTCACGAAACAGATCAATAAGCCGCTGCATTAGCGGGGTTTCTTCGAGGGTCGTGTTACCTTCGGCATCAATCGATGACTCGTAAAGTAATTTTTGCAGTGAGGTCGCAATGGCTTCGGACCTGTTGCCGTCAGTCATTTGATCATCACCGTCCTCACCATCACCGCTACATGTAGCTAGGTTGGATAAGCCGAGCGTTAGCATGGTTGAGATGCCAGCAATTGCCTTCGTGCGAACTTGAGACATCTTATCGCGAGCACGATCAATTAGCACCTCAAGCAGGGGGCCTACGCCCGAGTACGCGATCAAGTCTTCAGGAAGCTCATCTTCCTTTACCTTCCAGAATCTGGCTTCTACAACAAAGCGGCTGATGAGTTCGACAGCAAACTGACGGTATTTCAGTTTGGAGTTGCGCGAATAGCTCATCAGGAAGCGTGCGAGCCTCACGCACTCTTCATCTCTGAACTCGTTCGGTATCTCACGCTCCTCAAGCTCGCTTTCCCTCCGTCCTATGGCAGTCGAGAAGACGTACGAGAGCACACGCTGACGCTCATCCGCAAGACCTGGGGCCTGAAGACAAATATTCTGTATCAGACCCAGCAGCATCAACGAGTTTTCCTGGCGTGCATTTCCTTCAGCGTCATCCTCTTCGCAGGCTTCCGCTGTACTCTGCTGGGTCCGAGTGATGACATCGATCGCAAGTTTGTGAAAGCGCAATGCAGCGCGATTTTCCTTCGCCACACTCTCCTGGAACGTCACGCCTGGGATATAGCAATGCAGGATCACGCGCCCAATCTGCAGCGGCTCGCCGTGCGTTCCACTCACCAGCGCCTTCAGCATCTGCAGCGTCTTGTCGGTCATAACCGACGCCGTGCCTTCATTCTCCGGCGGCAGCGCCGTCTGTAACGCAATCGCCGTCTCAATAGTTGGTACGATCGACTCCTTACTCGACGCCAGCGAGAAAGTCCCTAGAAATGCCGCGAGCATCTCCAGCAGCTCGAGTCCATAGGTCGTGAGCATCTGATTCACCGCATGACTGTCGTCGACGCTATCCTCGTCACTGCTCGGCTCCTTTGTCGCTGGACGTCTCCCTCGTCGTCCTGCTCTCCTCTGCGAGGCAACAGCCCCGTTTCTCTGATCCTTGGTCGCCATGAGCACGACCCACTTCTTGAGCACGTCCAACACCTGTCGATACACGTAGGACATGAAGAGGCCGTACGCGGAGCCGCCGGGCAACTGCAGCCATACTAAGTACACTTTGGCCGCCACCAGCGCCTTCAGCAGCGCCCGGCGCTTCTCCGCGTCACCCATCACCGCGTACACGTCGCGCACGTTAAGTACGGCCTGCAATAGCGTCAAGAGCGAGCGGTATACGGCGTCCGCGTTCTCCGCATCCTCTACAACAGCTTCAATGGCCTCCTGAGACGCGAAAAAGCCCCAGAGACGCGCCACCTGCTCGTCCGTCGACGCGTCCTGCTGCCGTCGTAGGAACTTGAAGAACACGCGCTCCAGCGCGCGCAGCTGATGGCGCGAGACACCGTCGACCCACTCCTCGCGCAGCGCCGCGGTGCCGCCCGTGTCGAAGAGCGACGAGATGGCGCTCGCGGGCACAGCGCCCAGCGACAACGGCCGCAGTGTGCGTACGAGATCCTTCTCCAGCGCCATGGGATGCGGAATGGGATGCGGAGTGATGGTTTTTTGGCGGGATGCGCTTGAACTGATTGGCGCACTTTTTAAAATGTTTAGAAACGAAATTTAGAAACGTTGCTAAAGGCAACAAGTCTGGTGCTCATTGCGGTATGTCGTCACGTCCAGGGTCGAAATAGCTGACAGAAAAGTGACCATGGCAAAACACCAACTTTGGTGAAAAGGCTATAATAAAGGTGGCAACAAGTGAACATGCCAATAATGATGTGCTCGAGGTTCGAGTCGAGCATCTGCCTGCTGCGAATAGGGCCTACCGGTAGTAATACATGTAGTGTTATAATAGCGAAGAGCATGTGAAGTTAACGTTAGCTAAGAACACGAGCATCTGCCTCGCCACTTCAACATGGGCTAATTCGTTGTTAAATGCCGCACCGCAGCTCCGAAAGCGTGCCGAATCGCGATATGCGCTTGACCGACGGCAGCGCCACGAATCGAGCAGTTAGCGCTTCTGCGGCGACGAACTCGCCCCTGCGGACGTGGATGTTTGCGACCGACTCGATGAGATCTGCACCACGTCAAATTGCACAATTCAATAAGCATAGTGGTAGAAAGCAAGGAAGACGAGATTCAAACGCCCCATACATGGGTCTGTCGGTGACGCAGCCAGCAGTTCTTGCAGCAACTGAAAGCGCAGATCTGTCAGACTGAGAAGAAGTGCATCGTTTGACTCAGTCATCGGTACAAAAACGAACAGAGCGAACGTGAACGTACTGCCCCAAACTGTTGGTGCTTCGAACAGCAAACACGATTTCGTCGGGGCTTGCGAGCGTCGGGTCTTCGATGTATTCCTGCTCTCGCAAAATCCTTTAAATGCCATCAAAAACAACCAAGACAACTGAGCACTGGAGCTTGCCACGGGTAGGACAGGATACCAGTTCACTCGCCTCTCTACGTAAGCTAAATCCTTCAGTCGGTCTGCCGAAAGCGCGAGAGCTATGAACTTTGAGAGCAAGTCTGCAATCGTGGCCAGTGCCGGAAGCACTTTGTGAGATTTTTCGAGCCTGCACTTGCATTTTTCTCGCGCAATGAATCCAGCTCGCCGTACCTGCAGCTTCTTCACGCTGTTTCCGCTGTAATGCCCGAGAGAACAGATAGTGCAGCGCTGTTCTCCGCTTCAAGTCGCATCATGCACGTTTTAGCATGCACAACAGTCTCCAAATGCCCGTCGAACAAATCATCGCCTACCCGGAGTCGCTGCTTCTCCAAGACCTTCTCCAGCTCATCTGGAGGTATCCGTGCAAGCTCCTTCTCCTTCATCGCCCGACATGCGGCCTCATAGTTTTCCAGACTACGAGCCGTATCGTGAAGGCGATCCCAATGACGAGCAAGCTGTCAGCAACCAGCGATTACCCCAGTCAGCCTCATCCGGTTAAAATGCGAGCCAAACCCTCATACGCACCGTCAGGTTGGCCTCGTACGGGTCCAGCATCGTGAGCCGCTCTTGCTTGATCGCTCTGATCTGATCCATGAGTTGCTTGTACACTTTCGCCGAGACTGTGGGCCGCTTGCTCAGCTTCCTCTCGTTTGCCACCGCCACCTCCGGGAGCGAGACAACGCCAGCAGGTGTCGCCGCTCGACTGATGCTGTTCGCGTACGAGGAACTCCCCGGTCGCACTACAGCGGGTGCAGTTGCTTCCAACTGCGCCAAATGCTGTCGCAGCACTGCCACATCCTTATCTCGCGCCGCCTTCGCACGCTGCAGCCTCTCATGCCGCTCCTTCCTGCAGAAACGACGCGCATCAATCAGCTCGACCAGCGAGAGTGTTCCAGCACCAGCACCGCCACTATACATGTAGCACTCACTTGTCCTGGATGGCCGACAGCCTCTTTTTCTCGGTCTGGTAGCGAGTCTGCAGCGTCCGGATCTGCTCCAGCACCGCCGCGCGCTGGTTGTAGTGCGCCGCGTTCTCTGCAGATGGCATCAAGCAGCCAGGTGGCCGTCAGCACCGCTGGCTTTGATTTGCGAAGAACAACTTGGACGCACCTGCATGCAGCGCGACTTTGGCCTCGTCGCGAGTGTCCAGCTGCATGAGCCGCACGAGGCTGCGCGTCCGGTCTCGCTGGGCCTCTCGTCGCGCCTGCTCCTGGCGCTGCCGGGCCGCGGCCTCCTCGTGCCGGCGCCACAGCTCCGCAGCAATCGCGGATCGGTACGTTGAAGTTGCCGCCACGTACGACCCGTCGCCCATCCCCTTGTGGGACTCGCTTGATTCGCCCGCGAAGGGGCGCGGCTGATACCCCCTCAAAGATCTCGGAAAATAAACGGCTAAGGATAGCTCTTGACGGCGTTCACGGCGCTGGGATTTACATGTACTTCCGCAGCCTCCATTGCCAATTTGTCATGGAAATGGCGACTTTCGGGTCTTTAGATTTTGGCGGTCTCGCGACGACTGGCTTGAATGCGTGAAGTTCAAGGTCGCCGGCGACGTTTCTAATCCCTACACAAGATCGCATACAAACGTCAAGTCAAGTGCTCGTATGTCACGTGCGTGTCTGCGCACCAGCCAATCAGCTTCGCGGATATCCACACCATACAAAATGTCCATACTACTGGCTTCGAAAAAAAGACCGGTCGCTCCAGCGACTACGTCAGCGGCCCGCAATTCGCATTTGCCTCCAAACCACTCAAAGCTCCGAGCGCAGAGCCGAGGCGCCGCCGCGATCGAACGAGGAGTGAACGTCAGCGCCAGCCAGCGGACGCCGTCCGGACACACAGCCAGTTAGCGATTCCCAGCCCACGCCCCATGTCGCTCGAGTACGGGATGCCCATCGTGCTGCCGCCTATCGGGCCGCTGTTCGCCAGCAGCGGCTCCCTGCTGCCCTACGAGAGCGAGGAGCAGCGCGAACAGTACGAGGAGGACATGGCCAGGTACTTTGGTGTGCCGCTGCCCAGCTACATGCGGCGCAATAAGCCGACGCCGACGGAGGAAGAACCCGCCAACCTGCGCACGCCCACGAGCGTGCAGCCTAATGTGCTGAGCGCGAGCTTCCCGCCGTCCTCGTCCCCCGTTAAGAAAGACGCGCTGCTGACCAAGAAGGCGACGCTGCCCATGCTACAGTTGGACTCGCCCACGCAGACCGACGCGGCCAACGAGACGGAGCACTCGTCGTCCTCCCCCTCGGGAGAAGAGGAGAAGCTGCGCGTCAGTCGCGAACGCAACCGCCTCCACGCACAGCGCACGAGGATCCGCAAGCGGGAGCTGCTCGAGAGCCTGAAGGAGCGCATCGACGCGCTGCAGGACGAGTACGAGCTGCTGCGACAGGCCTACGACTTCCACGCCACGGCCGTGTGTCTCCTGCGCCTCGGGAACGTCGTGGACCTCCCGTGCGTGCACAAGCTGGAGCAGGTCGGTGTGGACGCAACGGAGGACAGAGACGAGGACGGGCAGCTCTGCGAAGGCGCAACGCACGACAGCGACGTGGACGCCGACCACGAGGACGCCCACGACCACGACAAGAGCTGCGCGGGCTTGGACAAGGAAGGCGCATGCTCGTGTCTCGGGACGGAGCTCAACGCCAACGGCAAGAGACCGTACTCGGCCACGGCCGGCAACATGCTCGTGTGCTCCAAGGAGGAGCGCGAACGCGTGCGACGCGAGCGGAACAGGTTGCACGCGCGGAGAGCGCGTCTCCGCAAGAAATTGGTGCTCGAAAAAAGCCAACAGGTGAGCTCAGACTTGAGGGAAGGGCTTAAACTGTCGTTCTGACTTGCTTTGTTGTGTAATTGCTGCTCTTTTAGGCCGTTCACGACCTGCGCGAGCGCAACGACCGTCTTCGCAGTCGCCTGAGCGTGTTGGTGTCGTCGATCTACGGGTCGGAAGCCGGCCTGGACGACCCGGACGCCGCCTCCTGATCTCCACCAGGCGTCAAACGCCTGTCTTCACCCATCAAGCGCGATGTTGACGGTTGACTTTTCGACAGCGTCAACTTAGGGCTCCACCACGTGGCTGTGCGATCAGTTGGCTGCGTGGAAGTCTCCCATCGGCTGCTGGTCGCTCTATCTATCTTATGTATCTATCTATGGGCCGGCATTTTGACCGGCTGGGGCTGCTTCAATGTAAATACAGCAGCATTGCATTTTTACTTTGCGCGGTGCTTCTTCTTGAAGGTCGTACCGTTGTGTCAATGTCAATATGGGGCCAAGCTAGAGAGCGTCGCGCAAGGATATCGTTGCGAGCGTCTAGCAATCAATGAGAAGTTTGCCAGTGTCGACTTCCCCGGTAGCGAGGCGTTCTAAAATCTCGCCGCCAAAGTTTCGGAGCGACAGCAGTAGCGACGAGGATGCAGTGGACAGTAATGCACATGGAGGAAGACTTGGTGGTCGAAATTGGGAGTACGCAAAAATATTGTTGTCTTTACCTATCATGGTAAATGAAATAAATCGATTCTGTTTTTGCTGTCCGCAGCGCTCCTGAAGAAGGAAAAGTACCTAGAGCAGCTAGAAGATGAGCTTCGAGAGCATGGAGACGACTTTACTGACAGATTCGAGCGGTATGATCAAGTAATTGTGGAGCGTGAAGAAGCATACGCAGATGATGAAGATAAGGCGCCGCTCCGTCTCGAGGAAAGCCATTTCGCAGATGTACCATTAGAAACCACGGCCAAGATGAAATCAATGCCATCTCAAAAGATTTGGTCATCGCACGCGAACACTAGCGTGCTTACTTCGTGGAGCCGAATCCCGTTCAGCTCGGAAGTATTCGAACTTTGGTGCTCGAAGGTCAGGCAGGATATGCAGACCCATCAGCTTCGAGCGCTTTGCAAGAACCTCTTCTTGCTCAGTGCGCCGATATCTGTTACCGGTCTGTCAAACAAATAACAAGCCCAGCACCGATATTCCTCTTGAAGCTGTTGATGAAGTTCTAATCTTGACGTATGCTTTCGTTTGTGTAGGAGATTTGATGTATTGTTCAGGACTCCAAGCTCTCGATCTGTCGTAAAACTTGCTCGGGCGACTAACGGCATGCACAGTCTGTGAGCGACTTTGACATCAAGCAAAGCTACTTTCACTTGATTTGTACGGCACTTGTTCTTTTCGGACTGCGCTGATGCGGCTGAAGAAACCGCCCCGTTGTGTGCGAAGGGTGAGGTCGAATTATTGAGAACTTACACGAGTGTCTGTTGCATTTCAGAGAGGTTACAAGTGCCGCGAATGAATTCAGTCAGCACTTGGCTGAACAACTCCGACAAGGAGGAAAACACGGGGAGTTGATCAGCGTTCTAACAAATTTGACTGTAGTTTAGGTGCGAATGAAGACCAAGAGCGTGAGCTGCAAAGCACCTTGGAACATAATCGCAATGCCGACGGCCAGGATATTCTTAATTCGATCAGCTTTAAGACCTGCGGACGATGCACCTCCAAAAAAGCGGCACATGCTCAGTACGATCGTGGAGTTTACTAATGACGATAGCGGTGATGAAGTTTGTACGCAAGTGTGGCAAAGGACAGTCATGATAATGGCCGAATGAAGCAGCCAACCGCAAAAGCCTCAGTAGTTGACATACCACTCTTATGGAAGTTGGTCGTGGACCGAAAATGCGAAGCGCATGGATCAACGGAAGATGATGCCGCTAAGCTTACAGGGCGTTTTACTCTGGATGAAGAAGGTGGTAAGAGTACATGTAGTTGGATTTGTGCAGTCAAGTGACTGAAATCCATCACACAGGATCCTCCTATCCGTGGTAGCGTACGGGGACAAGGGAGACACAATATATCTCAAGATCAAGATTGATCGTGATGAAGGTAGTGATGGTGCCAAGCAGAGCTACAAGGTGTTCGTCAAATACATCGCATTTGTTTGCATCATATAAGTAATTTGTTTTGAAAATACGAAAAAGATTTCTAGCTAACACTCGCTTGTGAACCTAAACCCGCAAGACCGTCCTGGTCTGCTTCTTACCATGTCGAAGCCTTGCAGGAACTGCAATTGACTGGGAAATGAAGACTCAGCGGCGTATGGCATCGCTGCATAGCGGCCTCATTTTTGTGGGAGGGGGTTTGTCCAGACAGTCTTTATTCACACGATCGGGGATTTTCGTTTGCTTTCTCGCGTGCAGTTCCCTGTCTAGCTATTACCGTCAAACAACCAGGATACGTTGAAGTCGCGCTACTGGTGGTAGCCGGAATCCAATCATGTTGAGCTCGGGGCCCGACCTAAGCTTACACAGAGTGGTGCGTCATGGCTGCGAAAGTAGTCTTCTATCTATCGATGGGGTGGAGTACCTGCAATTCTCTGTGATGACACCAACCGACGACATCGTGCTGCGGATTGTCGAGTTTCAGCTTTTCAACGAGGTTCGTCTCCAGTATTCTTACGCCTCTCACCAACACGATACTGCTAATGCAGGTAGCTAACTGGGAACGCCCATCGGCCATGCTGTATCTCGACCTCGCTATATGAACAAGCTACTTCCGCTGGACGTTTTCCAGTGGTCGACGGACAGATATCATGCGTTTCAGGCCGCTTGCTACCAAAACCGACCACGACGCTCCGGCACGGATCCTTCCACGCTTCAACGCATTCGCTATTCCGCGCGACGGCCGCCACCACAGCTCACTCGTGGACCCGAAGACCTCCAGACACCATAGCGTCTCTGACAGAGCCCGACGGGGAAGGTCTAGCCGCCTCACCGATTCACCTGCCACAGTCTGTCAAGGACGAGGAGGGAGGAGGTGCCGTTCTAAGCAGACGAAGATCACTGCGTGCTGAGCCACCGCCGCCCCAACTGCAGCTCGAAGAGGAAGAGGAAACGCCACCAGTCGCGACGGACACGACACCTCCAACGGTAGACGCCATGCCGCCACCTGAAGCCGATATGCCGCCACCCACCCACCCTATCCGCCAAAGCAGTGCACCGAAGATCGAGTCGGTGTCCTGGGCGCTAACGGCGAACGTTGAGCCGATCCTTCCGACGACACTGCCGCCAAAGTTGGGAACTGCAGGGGCTACTCAATCGAGCAAGCGACGCATAACGTCCTCGGTGGACGAGGTAAGTCACCACGCTCTGGACCGTCTTGGGGTGAACGCCGACATTCTCAAGAAGGAGAAGGGCATGAAGAAGTTGGGGATCTGCGACGTCGACATCGTTCGGAGCGAGGAACTGCGCCGCTACACTGGAGTCTCGCAACTGGAGCCGACATCCAAAGTCGAGTTCATGTTCGGCTTCAATGACGAGCAACTGCATCGCGATAAAGCTATCAAGCGTCTGGGAACCAGCGAGCAGGAGATCATGGACGACTACAGCCGTCGAGTCTCCCGTCTGGGAGTCAACTCGTCCCCAGTCCCGCTGTGAAGTCCGGGAGGAGAAATCAAAGCCTGTTACAACATCGCAAAACCAATTCATTTATCGACCAACTCGTACCTTGCTCTTGACATTGGAAGCTCTCACATGTACTGATAGCTGCTCTTGTCTTTCTCTAACTGGTCCAGCTTGTTACCAAGAGAAATTCCGTCGCCCATGGCCCCACTGCCAACGTTGTTGCCACCTCCACCAGTACTTGAAAGGTTTGCGACGGAGGCGCTTCCTGATAGCGAGAAAGGGGGCGGATATCCACCATTGGAGCCGCTTGGCCTCAGCTGAGCAGAAGAGTAGGAGCGATACGTGGAGCCTGTGCCTATGGTTGAAGACATCGAGAAACTGTGCTGCGAGCTCTGCGACCCCGACGAGACCTGCTGTTGCTGCTTATCCAGGACCGACTTCTTCCCGCTTCGCATCGTTGCCTTCGTCTCTTGCTGCTTTTGTTGCTGGTATTGTTGCTGTTGCTGCTGCTTCTTCTTCCCTTTTGCTGCGGCTCGTTGGGTGGCTAATGCCGCAGCACTTGCTCGTTGCTGCTCAACGATCTTGCTCTGATTGTCGTCTCCCACGATCGGCAAGTCTAAATGCTGGCAGTTGCAGTTGCAGTCCGTGACGGGGCATACAGTGTGTGTTTTAAACCAGTCTGCAAGGTGGTGGGCGTGGCCGCCGTGCTTGCATGACTGGCACCAGGTAAACCACTCCACGAACGGAATGCTGGACAGCTGAGCCAGGTTCTCGTACTCGTTTTTGCCCGTCTTGGGCTCCTTCAGCACGCCTCCATTATCAGCTGCCACGCTGCTCACTAATGTATTCACAGCATCCGACGTTTGTCTTGAGCGGCGGTGAGCCAATTCAAAGTAAGGGTTCAACGATCCGAAGGGAAGCAAACACAACGCACACTGTGGTAGAGGTTTTCGGCACGTCGGGCAGCACGTAAGTTTAGGCTTGGCACGATTCAACCACGAGGAGTGCGAGCCACCAAGACGAAGCAAACTAGCCAGAGATAGCGAAGCATTGCAGAAGTTGCAGCGCACAAACAATTGCGGTGGGACAGAAAGTGTTGACGGCGCTGAAAGTTCGGCTTGGAGATCTTTTGCATCACAGTCGCGTGAAAAACTGGCGAACCCGTTAAGGAGATCTTCGAGCTGTGAGCGACCCACGTCGAATCGAGCTCGCTCATGGAAGAGCTGCCACTGGTTGAGCAAGTCTTTGTAAATCTGAACCCATTGCTCCAGCGGTGGTGCTTTCGATACATACGACGACGGGAGACGTGCTGCCAACAGTGCCAATGTCTGGATGTCGCCCGTCATATCCAAGTACGTCTGAAGCAGCCGGATGCCGTCAGCGTTCATTCCGGTCACGATCAATCCTTCCAAACGTCCAAACTGCTCGCTCTCCTCTTCGTGTTGAGCGACAAACGCGACCAACTCATCGGCTTGAAGAAAACGGCAAGCAAATCCAAGTCTGTCACTCAGTGGCAGAGTAATATCGTTTAGAATGGCAGAGTATGCACCAGCACTCGCAGGCCGCGCTCCCCCGAAGGCAGCCAAACCGTCTACACTCCCCCATTGTCTCCGGCTATTCGCACGCCGCGGTGGCTGTTGACTAGCCCTCATAGCGTTCGTATTCGTCGAGTTCGATGAAGAAGTATAGCTTGCAGCGCACAAGAAGGAGAGCATCGCGTGAAAGTACCGTGGGTTGGCTTGTGACATGATCTCACTCCGTTTCAAGAGCTGCTGAGTCATATTGGACCAGAGCGATAACCCTCCAGCGCTTGCGATGGAAGCCGAGTAGCCTGCGACAGACATTGCAATGAGCTGCAGTAAATCTGGCGAGTATGGCGACGAGACACCAACGTTTAAGTGCTGCATTTGAGTCAGCCACGTAGCTCCTTTCTGCAACAGCGCCACTGCTGCATTCAAGTCACCATGGAATATTGCCAGAGCCGCCCCTCTGGCGTAATTGCCTTCCAACTCGCACCGGTTCAGGATGTTCTGCAACTCATGTCGTCCGTTCTCATTCCACGAGCGGTTGGCGAAATGAGCGTTATCATCGTATTGTTTCTGCGGGTTCCAGATGCTCGAACTACTCCGATGCATATTTCTTCCAGCAGCGTTATCGAGGCCCGGTCCACCAGCACCTGCTGACGATCCACGGGGGCCTCCTTGACCATTATCAGGGTCCCAATTACAGGCCAGCAAACCCAATCGCCGTCCAGGCCCTTCGAAGTACTGGCAACCGAGGACTTGATCAGTCTTCATGACAGATATAATAGGTACAGGTTCCTCTTCTCTGGAGTCCTCCTGAGCAGTAGTAGATGCACCAGAAGCACCGGGCTTTGTCATTGCAGTTGCTGGAGGTTCCCCCGAGGCCGCCAATAAATTTTTGACACCAGCGATAACAAGTGTATTCGGGTCAACCGGCCAGCCTCGCAAAGGGCCAGCCATTGCGGCATTTACAGCGCTGTTTCCGAGGCCATTACTCGTAGAGCGCGATTGCTCTACTCGGGAAGCTCGGATTCGGCGAAGGGCCTCAACTTGGTCAACCCACAACCACAAATTGTGCAGTTGTCGGCCTCGTGGGGTAGAGTCATTAAACAGCTTCAAATTCTTAGATAGCCCGACGGAGTACCCTTCCTTGGCGAGCTTGTACATCTCATTTGAAATGTCCTCTTCCACGCGAGAATCCGAGATACTCTCTTCTTCCAGAGCCATTCGAGTTACGGCAGACGTTCCCATTCCGGACCCACTTACAGACCCACCAAATAATAACCTCCCGCAACCGAATGTCACGGCTCCATGAGACGACAGCGAGAGTGGCATAGCGTCATGAACTGAAATGTCTCCCAACTCACCAGTGATTGATGCTGTCAGGAGTCGATTCGGGAAGGCTGCCGCCGTCAGCTGGTGTTTCTGGGCGTTGCTACTCTTGCCCAAATTTGTCGCGCGCTGCATTCGCGAAGGCGAGTCCACGTGCTGCCATGAAAAAGATGTGAGCGGCTCCGACGTGTAGCGTCTACGGAACGGCTTCTTGAGTGTCGATGAGCTGCCCTCCTGCTTCGTGACATCCCACAGCGACACCCACTTCTCTTCAGTGGACGCAGTCACCAAAATACCTGGCTTTGATGGGCACCACGACACCTGCGCGAGGCTTTTGCTAGTCTGATACAACGAAAGCAGCGGGCCTGACGACGACTCTAGCTGCCGAATATCCCATACTTTAACCGGTTCCTGCGGTGCGTCACTGTAGGTCGCAAGCATGTGCGGTCGGTGATGATCAAACGCCACGCCCAGCACTGCCTTATTATGCGCCACCACACTCATCGGCGACGATCCCTTTGCACGCAGATCGTACACACGCAACCACTTGAACCCTGTACCTGTAGCTAGACACGTCGGTTGCATCGGCACCCACGAGAGCGCCATTGTTGCTTCCGAGTTGGCCAGTTCATGCACCGGCTTGGAGTCTGCAGCCGTGAACCCATTTCCCCCCGCCCCCACACCAACACTCGCAGTGGCTCCATTGCCGCCTCCTTTCCTGGACCTGTCCATGCCCCCATCTTGGTCCACGAGCCCTTCAATGTTGCCGCTACTACCGCTGCTGGTCATCCCGCCGCTCGCTGGACCCACCGCCACCGACGTATTGAGGTCCCACACGAGCGTGCAAAAGTCGCTGCGGACCTTTTCAAAGCCCGCTGCAAGTTGATTGGGCACGGACGGATTCCACGCCACCGCGTGACACGGGCGGCTGTACTTGGGCAGAAATTCGCGCATGACGCGCGCCCGCGGGTCCTCGAAGTCGCACAACAGCACCTTGCCCGATCCTGTTCCCGTGGCGATCAGCAGCGGCTTGGCCTCGAATGGATACCACTGGAGACACTTAAGCTGCGATACCTTGGCGTTGATGCGCACGACGCGGAAGGCGCGCTTGCGCTGCGTCGAGGGTGCCGCGGGCTCGGACCCGTAGTCCCCGGAGGAGGTCGTGACCTCGAACAGCCGCAGGTTGTCCGCTCCCACAGCGAACAGCGACGCATCATGCGGCGACCACTCCACCACCGTGCGCTTGCTCATGACGGCGGCAATACTTGAGTGAGGATCGAGCGGAGGACCATCACTCTGGATGTGACAGGATTGGTGGAAAGAAAACTTAATTTTGACGAATGGGAACGAAGGAAGACAACTTCAACTCGAGAGATGGCTACATTCCGGTTGGGCGAGGAGGTCCTGGTACATGTACATGTACACGTACTCGTTGGCGTTGTACGCCCAAATGAAGTCCAGGTGGCTGTAGATACCGATGGTCGTATCATGTACGACGGTGCCGGCCGGCAGCGACGTGCGGAGACGCTCGAGGTCGGGCTCCGTCAGCGTGTCCCCAGCCCCCTGTGCGCGGGTACACCATGTCCCCGAGCGAGTATGCTGGTGGCTTGAACGTGCCGTACTTGGCCTTGTTCTTACAGATGGCCGTCGAGCAATAACGACAGACCCAGAGCGTGCACGAAGCTGCAGCCGTAGTCGTAACGAGAGAAGGTGTCTTCGCGGATCACCTGGGCGTAATGAGCCACGTCTTTCACGGACGTTCTTGCCGGTGTCTGTGAAATCAGGACAGGAACGTGGGAGACGTTGAGACTCGTAGTTGTCCCGAAAAACAAAGAGATGGCGCTCCCACAGATCTCGTCGATGGTCGTGCACGTGTATCCGGCGAGGAACTTCGTGAGCAGGTCGCTGTGCGAGAGCAGCTCAACAATGCCCAGTCCCTGGAACAGCACGTCCAAATGTGTGTTCGCCAGGGCTACAAACAGCTCTGCCTTCGAGTTTCCGAGCCAGGAGACTGGTGCGAGTGCACCGAAGTACGAAACACTTTGTGCCAATGTCTGGTTTGACGCATCCCCACCAGCGCCTGCGTGACTCCTTGGGAGTGTCCAATGTAGCTGAGTTTGGAGCGTCCCGATGTCGCCAGAACGTAGTTGATCGAGCCTGACAGGTCGTACAGCTCCATGTCTTCCCAGCTGAAGTCCCAGAACTCGTCATCGTCGGTGGTGTAGTACAACGACTCATTTGAGTACGTGTTGCCTCGGCTGTTGCCGAGCCAGACGTCGTAGCCGGCATCGGCCAGGACGAATGCCTGACTCTGGTTGCGGTAGTTGCAGACCCACGCAAAGCTGCTCTCGATCCATGCTGCAGGATTACCGCCGGCTTGTTGGCAGCGGCGGTGGCGTCCGACTGACTCTCGTCGTAGCTTTGGGAAGGCGGTGCATAGTGAGGATGTAGCCGTCCGTCGGCGTGACCTTGTGCGTCTCCACGGCGTACCTGCGAGCAGCGATGATCTCCGGTGTGTTCTCCCCAACATCCGGGACCACAGCAACCTCCACAACTTCTACACTCTCGGTGCTGGCGGAAACAAGCCCAATTGCCAAGAGCAGCAGCAGATCCACGCTTGCATTCGTCCCGTCACCATGCTTGAACTTCAAAGAGTGTGCGGTTGAGTACTGTGTATTGCCTTGGCAATGGCGTGCAAAATGCGAGATGGGAATAACGCTGCAAACAGCAAGCGGGCCTCGGCAGGATCTGCTTTGTTGCGACGGGATCCTCTGCCTGAGTCAAGGGCTGCCGCGGCATCGTGGTTGAGAGCTTTCCCGATGACTGGGCGAGTGCAACACCAGTCGCCAACGTGCCACATCCGACTGACTCAGTAGATGAGCTCTGTCTTGACGTCAATTCGACTCCTCATCCGACTCGGTGACCGAGGTTACACACTGCATACCGGCGCAGTCAAGTTGCCAAGGCAACCTGATCCTGGCCACTACCGTCCCACTTTTGAGCTCGCACGTTCAATTCAGGACTTGCATCCATCGCCTTCGGACTCGACAGCTTCATGTTCGTCGCCAGCTCAGTCTTGACTCAGCCGAAAGTCTCCACTGCTTCCGGCGCCGTCGTGCTCGACTAGGCGCGTTTGTGGATGATCCAGGCAGACACTACGTGAGGACCCCGTCCTTAGACGGTCTCAGTTCATACCCCCTAGCGTCCCCCTTGCATCAGCTTGTAAGCTTGGTCGCAGGTGCGGTTTGTCGAGCAGGTGGCCAGTCAAGATGGCTTCAGTTTCGACTGATTTCCCTGTCTCTATTCCAATTGGCTGACGTGCCGTCCATTTCTGCCAATCGAAGCGGGTACGAGTCTTTACCGCCGTCTCCTCCTTTCCCCCTCCACACTTTCCGCCCTTCAGCGTTGCGAGAGAAAGCCAGCCCCTGTATCCCCAGCACACCACCACCATGGACGACGTGTCGCTCAAGCAGAAGCAGTCGGATGACAAGGACCTGGACAACCTCATCTTCAATGGCGAGAAGGACGAGACCGTGGCCAAGGAGAACCAGCCGCAGCCGCTCGACGACTCGGACGACGAGAAGAAATCCACAGCCTCGGCCAAGAGCGGCGACCGGTCCTCTGTGAGCAACGTACTACCTGTGGACAAGCTCAAGAACGGCGCCAACACGGCCTCCAAGTATGCCCTGAAATTCCGAGTGCTGTAGCAATAGTGATTGTGGATCTAACGTAGCTTTTGCACTGCTGCAGGGTGCTTGGCCAGACCTTTTCCATGTTCAAAGAGAAGTCAGGCGCGGCGCTGGAGGCAGCCAAGTCCTCGAACGCCGGCAAGACCATTGTAGGCGGCTTGAGCAGCGCCGCCACTGCCAGCCAGGAGCAGTACGGCAAGCTCAAGGAGACGGACGCCTTCAAGAAGTCGTCCACGCTCGCTAGCGGCGCCTACGAACGGACGTCTGTCGTCGCCTCGGGCGCCTTGGAGAAGGTGATTCTCCGCAGTGATGATGCCCAGGATTGCTGCGTGAATTGTTGATTGATTTGCTGTGTTTTGCAGGCTCGCGCGGCGTCCACCACGGGACTGGAGATGGCCAAGCACACTGCGGCCGATGCCATGGAGACTATCAAGTCCAAGACGGGCAAGAAGGGCGGCGAGAACTAATTCTACGTCAAAAGTTGGTTGTCCTCTTTTTCCCTCAAGACAGTGAGCGATCGACGAAGTCACAGCTGGATCTGACGCCAGAGCTTGGTCTCCGTTGACTCCTTGCAGATTTCACTCACTGGCTTGAGATCTGTTTATCTGCCCCTCTTTTCCACATGCATTTTAGCGTTGCTTTGCGTAGTAAAGACAACAAATACAGATAGTCCATTAGACCGGTGAGCTTTGGGCGGCAAGGAGTTCCATGCCTTGCTGGCAGAAAGTTGCTGCGCAGCAAGAACGTACCAATTTTATGGTACAGAAACCGTCGTCGAAACCAGCCAATCAGAGCGCACTTCAGCTGGAGTTCAAAAAGATACCCGATTGGCGAAACGACACGGACTTGATGAGCATCGCCACCGAGCTGGAGCGCACCACTGCAAGCCTCGCAGCGCTCTGTCGACAGAGCTTCGGTCCTTGTGGAGAGCAGACGCTGCTGTTCCGACCCGCTGAAGCACCGGTTGTCACGGGCGAGGGGCACGCTGTGCTGGCGGCATGGAAGCAGGGGCTGGATGCAGATGACCCACTCGCCACGTTCCTGCTCACTGCCGCCAATGGAGTGCACAAGCAGCTGGGCGACGGGTCCAGCGAGTTCATCCTGCTGCTGGATGCAGCAATGAGGCACGCAACGGAACGTCTGAGGAGAGAACCGAACGCTCGTGGTGGAGTCGACCGCGCGCGACTATCGAGAGCGTTTGCGGAGTTGAAGTGGGAGCTGCAACACGAGATGCAGGCGACACAATCGGATTTGAGCAGGCTAAAGATTGCTGTGCCGATCGAACTGAACAGAGAGACTATGCATCCATCGAAACAGGTACCTAGGCAGAGCTTTACTAAGTTTGAACTGTTGTGGTGCTGATTATTTTGGATGATGTCGCAGTTTCGTGAGGCGAGCGCTGCCATTTTGATATCAGGGCTACGTGGTGTACTTGGAGAACAAGCAGTGAAGTTTGTTGCAGAATTAATACTAAATTGGGTGTTCAGGGTGCCAGCAAGTGCAGAGTGTTCTTCTCGTCAAGTTGCCGAAAGGACCGACAAGATGCTGTTTCGGCGTGTGCAGCAGTATCTGAAATATGCCCCCGACGCAATTATATTCATGGCTGCGCCATCAGTGCTTGCATCGTATGTAGTCCCACGCGACGATTTTATACTGAAGAAGTCGGTGGTGACATCGCAGCCTCCAGGAATACTGGGTCGGAGTGCAAGTCCTGTACAATTTGTGTGCTTCACGTGCCCACTTTCAGTGGCGGACGGATCCAACCATGTCCAGCTTGTAACGAGTTCAGATGAGGAACTATTCACAGTACAAGATGCATCACATTTGTTTATCTCGAGGTTCGTGCGGCATCTTCGAGACCGACATGAGGTTCACCTCGTCGTGAGCACCGAAGCCATCGACGAAAGCGTAATCGCTACCTGTACGCGCCATGGTGTCGCGTGCGTTCACCTGGCAGAGCCTGAAGATGTTAAGGCGCTTTGTGTGAACGCTGGAATTTTTCCACTTGCGAGTGTATTCGATGACATCACACCTGAACATGTTGGTATCTGCGCTAAGGGTGTCTCTTGCGTAAGGTTTCAGCAGCGGACGTGTTTACGGCTCCACGGACTTACAGAACCGAACAACAGGAGCGACAATAAACGAAACAGTGAACGCTACCATCAGAGTATTGTGGTTCCCCAGCTCCTGGTTCATGCACCGACAAAAGGAGTTTACAAGCAATACTACGCGGCGATTGCCAAGGGGCTCCGTGTTATGCGAAGTTGGTTGGAGCCTGCAGTGACCAACGTTGATGTCGATCACTGTTCTCCGCAGTCTGCAATCATCTACAGTTGCAGAGGAGGTGGAGCAACAGAGCTGGCTGTCGCACGCTGGCTCCAAGATGGAGACTCACCCAGTGATGCTGCGCCCCGTGACGCAATAGTGCTTTCGCTGGCCAAGCAGATTCTTGCCTACGCTCTTATTGAAATTGTCAGCACTTTGAGGAATAACCTGAGTAAGACTTGTTTGGACGCAAGTGACGAGGGACCGACTCGCGGAGAAATCGCTGGTAACCAGAGGCTGGTGCTTCTCGAAGCATTTTGCAACCTGAGCCTAAAGGATCAACCGCAAGGACACATCGGATACACGATTGACTATTCAAGAGTTCTCCAGACGTTGGCAGGGCCAATTCAAATGCCTGAACTCGTAAAAGGCGACCCTGCGGATCACGGCCTCATGCATCCGTGGAGGCGAATTGACACGCTGCTCTTCCTGGTCCTACAGACCCTGGAGCAGCTCTGCCGAATCGACAGGGTCTTCTCAAGGACAACCCCCAACACCGCACCTGCAAGTAAGCTCAAATAGACTGTGGGTTAACAGTGACACTCTTGATGGAGACAAGCACAATCCGATATTAGCGAGAGCAACACACTACAGTCGTTCTTTTGCACTGGCCAGTGAGAAATATCCTGCAAAGCTGTCGCCCATGTGGATCACGTTAGGGATTGACGGCGTCACTGCATCCTCCGGTGAAGTAGCGATATGCACAATGCGTGGCACGTGCTTTTCCAGCTCCCGAACCACTCCAGCATCAACTACAAAAAACAATACGTCAGCCAACCTTCACTCCCCCCACCACCCCTCTCAACCCCGTACCTTCGACATGAACATGAGGTTCGATCTGCCGCACGAATGCAATCTTGCCAATTGATGTCGTGCAGAAGAGAATCTTGTGCGGCTTGAAGCCCCCAGGCGACGCGTCGTTGCTCTTCAAGTCCGGGTGCGTGGACACAAACTCGCGGATCTGCCGCATGCTCTGCGCATCCTTGGCGTCCTTCACTGTGCAGAGCAGATACACGTCCGCAACATGGGAGAGATCCGCCAGCAGCGCCGGCGCGTCCTCGTTCGTCCAACTCAGAGCTTCCAGACTGTCCAACTTCAGTAGCGCCTCGGTGCTGATCGTGATGGTGCGCGCGCCGTTGCGCATGGGCAACGTGAAGTGCAGGCGCAGTTGGCGGTCGCTGAGGCCCGCGGTGGCGATGGCGGCGCGTGTGGGCGACGAGGCTAATGCCGCAGCCGTGGACGGCGCCATGCGAGCCACGTTAGCGCGCTGCTGGGCGTCCCCCTGCTGCAGCTGCTGCACGTACACATAACCCGTGCTGAGCATGACGACCAGCAGGATGATGAGGATGCCCAGCAGACTGTCATCAATCATGCCGTCTACCACTTCGGGGCTCTTGGCGGCGCTCATGGCGATCTCTATTTTGCGTCTTCGATTGTGAGTCTGGCCACGCGTCACAAACGCCAAGTTTCACTTTAGTGACCTTTTAGTGTTGTACACCATTATTACAATGCAAAATAAAAATTGCTTCCTCATAATTGAAATTTGCAAATAAAATGAAGGAGGTGGCGGATGGCTGCTTCCAGCAGCTCTACGGCGAGATTGTGCGCTCTATGGTGGGTCTCCCATGGTGAAATATGGTGATATTGAAGTGCTGACGAGTCGTTGTGCAGCTGGAGCGATACCCGTGGCAGACGGAGGGCGTTGCCCCCACGCCCGAGGAGGAGGCAGCGCACCGCGAGGCCGTCATCATCAAGCTGGAGGCCATGGGCTACGACGTGGGCTGCCGCTTCGCCGAGCGCGTGGCGCGAGACAGGACGCGCATGCTGGAACCTCTGGACGTGATCAAGTTCGTGTGCAAGGACTTCTGGATCGCCATCTTCAAGAAGCAGATCGACAAGCTGCAGACCAATCACCGAGGCGTGTTCGTGGTGCAGGACTTCAGCTTCCGCTGGCTGGCGGGCATCTCCGCTGCGACGGACCAGGAAACGAGAGAGATGGCGCTGCTGTTCCTGGTGTTCCCCTGCGGGTTGATCCGAGGAGCCCTCGCTAATCTTGGACTCACGGCCATCGTCAATGCTGACGTTCCTGATGCCCGCGCGCTTCCTGGATGTACGTACTGCCTGCGGTGGTGGGGAAGGGACTTGAGTGTGGCTGACGTTGACGTATGGACAGGTTTATTTAACATTAAGATTAAGCAGGGGTGACGAGCTGTAGAGTGACGCCGTTGGGTGCAGGTAACCCCGTATCAATCACGCCCTACTCTATCATCAACTTTTGCTTTCTGGTCTCAGTTCTCATCACTGCCACCAAGCAGCGATTGCCGTCCAAAAGTCTCGATGAACTCGTCCAGTTCATCCGAGTGGCCTCCACGTGCGCGACCCCTTGGCAGTTGTTCCGGACGATAGAAGTCGATAATCAGCACGAGACGCGTTTTGTCCGGGTGGTGATTGAACGCGTAGTGCAGTTTGCTGTCATCGAACACGATGAACTCGTGCTCGGCATGGTACGTAGTCTCTCCACCCACCACCATCGCACAGCAAGGGGCTCCGGTAGATAGCGTCGGTACCACAAGCGGGAAGTGGCAGCGCAGAACGTGGTTGGCCAGATCTGCCCAACCTCGATGCGCAGACAGCGTTGTATTCGGGCCGAGCTTCGAAAAGAGGGCTGTGCGAATTCCAGGTAGACTTCTGAGGAGTTCCGCTGTACGCGGACACATCGAGCACGTGGGGGACACCCAGGCTGTCTTGGACGCGTCGTAGGCCGGGAAGGTGTAGCAGAACGGGAACACACGCCACTCGCTATCGCCTTCCGTGTAGTGCTTCTCCGGCCAGAATGGCCACGTCGCCATTTGCTGCACAGCCATCATCTCTTCCAAGATCACGTTGTAATTATCCTTGAGAATGTCGAGTTGGGGGAACAATTCCTGATACGGATAGTAGTTGGGCACGTCGTCGTCCTGAATCTCCTCGTCAGATGAGTAGCCCACGCTATCGCCGACCCAGTCGCTCACGTGGCGGATATCTTCCTCTTCATCAGTGCTGCATTCCTCCGTCTTCCTTAGACACAGCAAGCGGTAGCCCATCTGGTCACGACGCAACAACTCGTACAACGGCGAGTGCTCGACGAAGAAAAAGGCCTCAAGCTCCGAGTGGAATTCCTGGGGCGTAAATTGATGAATCAGCCCCCGCGTGGTTCCCGAACTGAGCTTGGCCCCCATCGCTGCCTCAAACGACACCAACTGCTCCTGTACAATCTCAAAAAGCGGGGCCTTGTTCTGCGCCGACGAAATGGGGGACAGCAGCGAGTGCTCCAGGTGGTCGGCCGCCACGTCGGGTGGGATAAAATCCGCCACGAAGAGCAGCCCTCCAGGTTTTAGCACTCTTGCAATTTCGTTCACGGCCCTGCCAAGATTCTGCACCTCCTGCAAGCTCTGTACCCCCACCGCAACATCCACCGAATGCGTGAGCAGGCCCTTCATCCTCTCGCACGAGTGGTGATACAGACGCAGCTTCCGTTCCTGGAACTCTGGCACCTGCTGCGTGAAGCGGTTCCACACCTCCTTGCTGCGCTCCAGCGCCTGAATAGACAGGTCCAGGCCCACCACCTCCGCATTGGGGTACAGCATCTGCAGCTCGCACAGGCCGCCGCCCGCGCCGCAGCCCACGTCCAGAATCGTCAGCGGCTTGTCGCGCCGCGTCTCATGCTGCGCGTCCACGTCCAGTAGCGTGTCGTAGAGCAGCAGCTGGAACCTGTCGGCCGGGTACTGGGCCTGGAACTTGTTGGCGGGCGCATCGTCCGTCACGTTCCCGCCGGCGACTGCTGCCACAGCCGCGGCGCTGGAGTTCACGTGCGTCTTGCCGCGCGGGTGGAAGCCCACGTTGCAGCACACGCGGTGGAGCTTCGCGTAGATGGGCGAGTGGAAGAGGCCGTCGTAGAACTCCCGAACGCTGGGTCCGCACGCCTCGTTGCCGAGTTCGCCAGGCGCCATACTTAATAGAGGCGCGTCTTGGGTGTCTGGTCGCCAAATGACGGACGCTTCAAGCATCGGCGATGACATCGGAAAAGCTATGTAAATGTACCGCGTATATGGTACCGAGGATATTGGCTTCAAAAGCTACATCGCTCAGCAAGAAATGTTGGCCCCTTCCAAGCACGCGCTCGTCGTCGGTGCGTCGTCCGGTATCGGTCTGGGGGTTGCAAAGGAGCTTGCGCCTATCGTGGCCAAGCGGACACTGTCCTCGAGGTCGTACCCGGCGGAGCTGTTGGAGACGATCGAGAGGGAGAACCCGAACGTGGAGGTGGTTCAACTCAAAAGCACTTAATGAGGTTGCCGATCATCCAAAAACTGGTCTCCAGCCAGTCACCGGGGTGCCAATGAGATTGATGGGTCCGAGCACTGAGTGGTGCCGCTCCCATAGCCGCTTGTATGAAGGGGTCAATTTCGATGTTGCACAGTCGGCCACATATCCGTCAAGAGCAACGAGCTCACGTCCGAAGCGCTATATCCGGATACGCCCAGCTCAGCCATGTGCATCATGTTATCTGACGTTAGACGCTAGTAGCGGCACACCAGCGACGAGAGCGTCCGCTCGCTTGACGAACTCGTCCAGCTCTTTGATGTTCCAGTCGAGAATAAATGCCGTTGGCTGGGGTTCGCCGCCGACAACCTGCAACCTTCCACGGTTCCGTCATGGGCAGATCACCACAACATTTAAGCACTACAATCCATTATTCAGCTTTACATTAGCCACTTGACTACGTGCGCGTGTCGAGTGCGTTCGCCTTCAAGATCCCTGCGAACATCCAGTCGGAAGCACCAGAACGTAAAGGCTGTCGACCGTGTCGGTGTCATTGGCCTTGGCGGCCTTGGCCACTTGGCCATCCAGTTCATGGGTGCCGTCCCGGTCGCGTTCTCGGCCAACAAGTGTAAGCAGATCTTGGACCTAGGCGGTGAGGAATTCTACAACTTGAGCGATCCGGACGACGGGGAGAAGGCTGCCAACTCGGTGAACATGCTTATCCTGACGGCTGATGCCAAGGGGATGCCGTACAACCAGTACCTGGGTCTGTTGCGCAAGCGTGGCACGCTGGTGATACTGGGTCTGCCGAACGACGAGATCAAGTTCCAACCTATGTTCGTTGTAGCTCGCGGCGTCCGTGTGGTGGGCAGCCTCATCGGCAGTATCGAAGACATCGAAGACATCGAAGACATGCTGAAGCTTGTGTCGGAGAAGAACGTTCGTCCAATCATCCAGAAGCTACCGATAGCCAACGTGAACGAGGGTATCACGGTCATGCGTGAGGGTCGTGCTCGTTACCGTGTTGTGCTTGAGAACTAGACAGCTTCTTGGTTGTGACTCACATGTTGTGAGGATAACTAAGCAACTGAATAAGACGTGTTGACCTCTCAAGTTCTGCACTCGGACGCTGCACGGGCGGCAGCTGAAGGGCTTGCTTGTGATGTTTTTGACTTTGTGGAAGTGTTTACTTCATTTGCCAAATTTCATTATGATTTCAGCCATCGATCACATCGCAACTGTCACTTGCGTCGTCGGATAGAGTGCAGCGTCCTGGGGCCCATGAGGCAGGGCGCCACTTCGGGAATGCAACGCGGAATCCCACGAAGGTGCTGGGCCACTCACGGCGGATGCGGCTAGTTCCTCCATCAGGGGCTCCGATGTGGACGAGGCGACAGCATAAGGCTTTGGACGGATCTCGGTGATTACAAGGTGAGGGCCAAGCAATATGTGGTGCTAGGCGAGAGTCAAGTAATCCGTCGTGCCAGGCTATTATTGACGTCATTCTCCCAATTGCTCAGCATGTGAGGAGGGCATGTGGTTCTTGCTGCGTTCTGCGTTGTTCTCGCAGTGTTGCCTGTTGAGCCCAGACTCCGTGCATGGAGTTCAGGAGTGAACTCTAGCACCGTGGGGGCCGTCAGTTCGGAAAGGCTACCGAACAGACGATCTCGGGATGGGTTCAGACGCACCGCGCGAGACATATTAAATAGAGTATATTGGTTATTATACTGTAAGTCAAGTATCGAGTGTAGTCTACGGTACTGCGATCATATGATTGGTAAAGGAGCCAACAGGAGATTGGCTCCTGCCTCCTCTTTGATCGAG